>CM032453.1:3723899-3806399 GCA_019049505.1 Pachyrhynchus sulphureomaculatus | reverse complement strand
TTTTACCATAATTTTGTTAGAGTGGTTCTTCGAATATTCAGTACCACTTGATAATTACTTTCATAATAAGACAGGTGTAACATTAATAATTTATTCACATCGATTTGTTTTCATCATGAAAACATCGATAATTTTTTATCAAAATAGGTTTATTTTCTTACCAAACCTCAAGGTCATATATGTATATATGAACGTATATTTGTATGTATGTATATACGTATGTACGTACGAGGCTGGTTTGAAAAGTCCGTGTAAAAATAAAAACTACTTATGTGTTTGGGGTAAACCTTTTTTTTATTTTTCGACATAGTCTCCTTTTAGGCTTATACACTTCGTCCAACGATGTTCTAGTTTGTTGATCCCTTCCGAATAATAGGATTTGTCCAAGTCTGCAAAATATCCATTAGTGTCTGCAATCACCTCCTCGTTTGAATAAAATCTTTGTCCCACCAGTCATTTCTTCAAATTGGGGAACAAATAGTAGTCCGAGGGAGCCAAGTCTGGAGAATAGGGAGGATGTGAAACGAGTTGGAATCCTATTTCCATTAATTTTGCGACCACAACTGCTGAAGTATGTGCTGGTGCGTTGTCGTGATGGAAAAGGACTTTCTTGTGGGCCAATCGCGGGCGTTTTTCCTGCAGCTCGGTTTTCAAAACGGTCCAATAACGATGAATAATATTCACCTGTAATAGTTTTTTACCCTTTTCCAGATAGTCGATGAGGATTATCCCTTGCGAATCCCAAAAGACAGTCGCCATAACCTTTCCGGCCGAAGGAACGGTCTTCGCCTTTTTTGGTGCAGATTCCCCCTTGGTAACCCATTGTTTAGATTGTTGTTTTGGTCTCAGGAGTATAGTATTGTATCCATGTTTCATCCACAGTGACGAAACGACGCTTAAGGTCCTCCGGATTCTTCTGGAACAGCTGTAAATCATCCTTGCAACACTTCACACGATTCCGTTTTTGGTCAAGCGTGAGCAATCGCGGCGCCCATCTTGCGGATAGCTTTCTCATATCCAAATGTTTATGCAAAATATTATGTACCCGTTCAGTCGAGATGCCCACAGCACTAGCAATCTCACGCACCTTAACTCTTCTGTCATCCATCACCATATCATGGATTTGATCAATGATTTCTGGAGTCGTAACCTCCACAGGCCGTCCAGAACGTTCAGCGTCACTTGTGCCCATATGGCCAGTCCGAAAATTTTGAAACCCCTTATAAACTGTTCTAATCGAAGGTGCCTGAGGCCTTTTGCCTTTCATAAAGTAATGTTTAATCACCACACGAAATTCTTTTTCGTCCATTTCTTGAAAATCACTCCACTTCCTTGATTCACACGAATGCCAAACACAAAGAAATAGACCAATCTGGCTGAAACTTGGTGTGCGTTCACTCAAGAGATGCTACTAACTAAACATGACCTCGATACGCGCCGGTGGTGCCATCTCTCGGACTTTGCACGGACTTTTCAAACCAGCCTCGTATGTACGTATGTATGTATGTACGTATATATGTATGTATGTATGTATGTATGTATGTATGTATGTATGTATGTACGTATGTATGTACGTATGTATGTACGTATGTATGTATGTATGTATGTATGTATGTATGTATGTATGTATGTATGTATGTATGTATGTATGTATGTATGTATGTATGTATGTATGTATGTATGTATGTATGTATGTATGTATGTATGTATGTATGTATGTATGTATGTATGTATGTATGTATGTATGTATGTATGTATGTATGTATATGTATATGTATATGTATATGTATATGTATATGTATATGTATATGTATATGTACATGTATATGTATATGTATATGTATATGTATATGTATATATTATATATATATATATATATATATATATATATATATATATATATATATATATATATATAAATATATAATATATATTATAAAATATTGGGAGAAATTTGGATACTTGAGATCAGTTTAAATTTATATCTCGGTCATTCTTTTTCATTTTTAGTTTTACAATCTGAAAATTATAAATGTTTCAACTTTTTTATGAAAGGTACATGAAATATAATAGGAATTGTTGCGTATCAAAACATGATAAAAACTGCATAGAAACTAACCCGATCAACCATAAAATTGGGTTAGAGCCGTCCAGATTTTCATAATCGGACTATATTCTTTTCTGCGTGGTAATTGTGACTATCATTTATACAGGAAAAAAGGAAAAAAAATGGACAAATAAGAGACATTTATATACAATTAGGTGATGACCGATTTTTTTTTTAATTTTTTTTTCTTTGTTGTTAAAGAAGGAAAAAAAGGGGGAAAAGCAAGAAAAGGAATAAAAACAGAAAAGATGGTTATAGCCAATGCCAAAACACCGATAAACACACATACGCATTTATACAAAACACACACACATTTATACAAAAAAAACCTTTATGTTTAAGTTACATTAAAACTTTGTTTTAAAATATAAAGTGTAAATTCACTCATTCATACGTTACTTAATAGATAGATTAGATATATAGATTCCACTGCAGGACAACCACCTAACTTAAATTTTATTATCAGGACTAGGATGTTCCCGCGTCTTTTTTTGCGTAGGCTATATACTCGCAAATCTTTGTTATAAAATGATACACAGTAATGTAGGAAAAGTTCCAGAGTTCCATTTAAGTATTATTTAGGTGAATTATAAAATTGAATACAACTTTGTTAAAAATTTGTGCATAATATTATAGTATAGATCAATGTATGTTATTTTTCTGGTATTTTCGAGGTTACACACATTCACAATTGTTAAATGTATTATACAATTTGCTTTTATTGCATCAGTATACAGTTGAATTATCGAAAGTGTCAGTATAACGGTGATTAACGAGAAAATAAATAGTGATTAAAGCAAACATAACCATTTTCATATTATTCTTATTTACTCATGTATTTATGTACTGTTTTAATGTGAGAGTTTTAAAGCTTATAGTTCTCGAATCTAAGCTCCGTTTCTAGCTTAAATTAGTTTACGTCATTTTATCTATCGTGCACATCTAGTGAAAGCAAAAAAATCTATCTATAATATATATAAAATGCAACGTCTCTCTGTCTGTCTATCTGTCCGTTAGTGAGCCTATCACTGAAAAACCACTTATCCGATTTACGTACTTTTTTTTTTTAAAACATACATATGTTCTCTGGCCAGGTTATAGGCTATATTTTATTACGATAGGTAGCATAAGGAATGAGCAGTGACGTAAAATAGTGAATGATGTCGGAAATAAGTTTGCCGCTAGCGCGTGCCTTTGCAATACACAGCCTAAACCATTAAATATGGAGCAATATTATGTAGCAAAGAATATCTGTAATGTTTAATCTATAATATATATAAAATGCAATGTCTCTCTGTCTGTCTGTCCATTAGTGCGTTTATCACACGGGAACCACTTATCCGATTTACCTGTCTTTTTTTAAATTCATGCATATATTCTTTGGCTAGGTTATATAATAATAATAATAATCTATATCTATAATATATGTCTGTCTGTCCATTAATGCGCTTATCCCTCGAGAACCACTTATCCGATTTACGTGATTTTTCAAATTCATACATATGTTCTCTGACCAGGTTATAGGTATATATTTTATTACATCTATAATATATATAAAATGCAACGTATTCTGTCTGTCTGTCTGTCCGTTAGTGCGCTTATCACTGGAGAACCACTTATCCGATTTTCGTACTTTTTTTTTTAAAACATACATATGTTCTCCGGCCAGGTTATAGGCTATATTTTATTACGATAGGTAGCATAAGGAATGAGCAGTGACAATAATAGTAAATGAAGTCGGACAAAGTTTGCCGCAAGCGCGTTCTCTTGCAATACACAGTCCAAACCATTAAATATGGAACAATATTATGTAGCAGGGAATATCTATAATATATATAAAATGCAATGTCTCTCTGTCCGTCTGTCTGTCCGTTAGTGTGCTTATCACTGGAGAACTACTTATCCGATTTACGTACTTTTTTTTAACCATACATATGTTCTCTGGCCAGGTTATAGAATATATTTTATTAGGTGACATAAGGAATAAGCAGTAACGATAATAGTGCATTAAGTCGGAGAAAAGTTTGCCGCTAGCGCGTTCTCTTGCAATACACTCCCTAAAGCATTAAATATGGAACAATATCATGTCGCAAAGAATACAATGTATATAAAATGCAACGTCTCTCTGTCTGTCTGTCCGTTAGTGCGCTTATCACTCGAGAACCACTTATCCGATTTACGTGTTTTTTATAAATTTATACATATGTTCTATATAATTCGATATAAGCCTAGATAATGGGAGATAAGGTGAAATAATGGGAGATAAGGAGAAATAATGGGAGATAAGTCGAGATAAGCCTCAATAATGGGAGATAAGGTGAGATAATGGGAGATAAGTATAAATAATGGGAGATAAGGAGAGATAATGGGAGATAAGCAGAGATAAGTCTAGATAATGGGAGGTATGGTGAGATAATGGGAGATAAGGAGAAATAATGGGAGATAAGTCGAGATAAGCCTAGATAATGGGAAATAAGGTGAGATAATGGGAGATAAGGAGAAATAATGGGAGATAAGAAGAAATAATGGGAGATGAGCAGAGATAAGCCTCGATAATGGAAATTATGTAGAGATAATGGGAAATAAGGAGAAATATTGGGAGATAAGGAGAAATAATGGGAGATATTTTATTATGTTGGGTAACATAAGGAATAAGCAGTGACGATAGTAGTGAATCAAGTCCATGCGAGCGGAGCCGCGGGCCCGGCTAGTCATCTTATAAGCACTAGTCAAATGACCTTATGTACCCTGCTTATGGCTTTTTGTGTGAGTATTTCAATTTGATACCAGTTGAACAACTGGTTTTAAAAAATACATAATTATTTTCTTATTTTAATTCTCCATTAAACAGGAAGTCACGCTACTGTCTAGACTAGTACTGATTTATCTAGCAAGAACCTTTTTTTTAAGGCCTGCAAATTAATTTTTATAACCTATAGGTGACAAAATTGAATATGCCCAATTTTTTTAGCATATGTTTGTGAAAGAACTTTGAATTTACAATCTTTTCAGCGTATATTAAAAAAATACTGAAGTATATAAAGTTATTTAAATTTTACTGAAACACGCGATATTAACAAGGGCATAACAAAAACTTAAAAACCACTTCATTAATCCCTCACTTGACACTAATTAGTGTTACAACTCTAAATGTTAACACTTATTTACTATTTACGTGTTCATAAATAGTGTTAAAGCATGCTAAATACAATTTTAGCTTACACTTTTTTAGTCAGAAAATATTCTCCACTCTTAAGGTAGTTCACTCGTAAGTCCACTTTTCTTAAGAATTTAATGAAATTGTAATATAATGTTAATCTAAATTTAATTAAAAAAAAAATAAAAATATTTTGAGCGATTGTGAAGCGCGGTATTCATAATTAAAGTGCACATAATTAACATATAATAGGCCAATGAAGTATAAAAAAGGCATGATTACGTGTATATCTTAAGAACCAGTCTTACGAGTTTTTTAAAAAACTAATATTTAGTAAAAAAAAAAATTAGAAAAATTTTGAAATAAAAAAAAAATAATTTATCGATTTGTTAAAAAGATATAAACTTTTAAAGTTGATATACTTTTTTAAAGAATAACCGCGGAGTGAGACAGATATCACAATTTGACAACGCTGTATATCGTCATACTTTACGCGCCAACATTCAAACAGCATTTAAAATGGTTAACTTTTTTACAGAAATTCATTTGTAGGTTAAATAATTTGTTGAATAAACACAATATATTTATCAGCTCTATTTTTAATCATCAAAAAAAAATATGAAATGTATAAATTTAAAAGTTGAATTTGTATCTTGATAGTTTTTATTTTTTCTTTAGTATTTAAAAGATTTATATTTAAACAAAAATATGTTTGCAGGTTCCATAATTTTTTGATAATATTTTAAATTAATTTTATGTTTATTTATTAACATATCATTTGATAACAATATCTATAATATATATATATATATATATATATATATATATATATATATATATATATATATATATATATATATATATATAATGCAACGTCTCTCTGTCTGTCTGTCCGTTAGTGCGCTTATCACTGGAGAACCACTTATCCGATTTACGTACTTTTTTTTTAAAACATGCTCTGGCCAGGTTATAGGCTATATCTTGTTACGATAGGTAGCATAAGGAATGAGCAGTGACGTAAAATAGTGAATGAAGTCGGGAAAAAAGTTTGCCGCTAGCGCGTTCCTTTGCAATACATAGCCTAAACCATTAAATATGGAACAATATTATGTAGCAGAGAATATCTATAATCTGTAATTTATAATATATATAAAATGCAATGTCTCTGTGTCTGTCTGTCTGTCCATTAATGCGTTTATCTCGCGAGAACCATTTATCCGATTTACCTGTCTTTTTTTAAATTCATACATATGTTCTTTGGCCAGGTTATATAATAATAATAATCTATATCTATAATATATATAAAATGTAACGTCTCTCTGTCTGTCTGTGTGTCCGTCAGTGCGCTTATCCCTCGAGAACCACTTATCCGATTTACGTGATTTTTTAAATTCATACATATATTCTTTGATCAAGTTATAGATATATATTTTATTACATCTATAATATATATAAAATGCAACGTATCTCTGTCTGTCTGTCTGTCGGTTAGCGCGCTTATCACTGGAGAACCACTTATCCGATTTTCGTACTTTTTTTTTTTTTAAACATACATATGTTTTCCGGCCAGGTTATAGGCTATATTTTATTACGATAGGTAGCATAAGGAATGAGCAGTGATGATAATAGTGAATGAAGTCGGAAAAAAGTTTGCCGCTAGCGCGTTCTCTTGCAATATACAGTCTAACCCATTAAATATGGAACAATCTTATGTAGCAGAGAATATCTATAATCTATAATATATTTAAAATACAATGTCTCTCTGTCTGCCTGTCTGTCCATAAGTGCGTTTATCACGCGAGAACCACTTATCCGATTTACGTGGCTTTTTTTAAATTCATTCATATATTTTTTAGCCAGATTAAATAATAATAATCTATATCTATAATATATATATATATATATATATATATATATATATATATATATATATATATATATATATATATATATATATATATATATATATATATATATATATATATATATATATATATATATATATATGTATATATATGTATATATATATATATATATATATATATATATATATATATATATATATATATATATATATATATAAAATGCAACATCTCTCTGATCGTCTGTCTGTCTATCCGTCCGTTAGTGCGCTTATCACTGGGAAAACCACTTATCCGATTTACGTGCTTTTTTTTTAAAAACATACGTTATTCTCTGGCCAGGTTATAGACTATATTTTATTACGTTAGGTAACATGAGGAATAAGCAGTGACGATAATAGTGATACAAATCGGAAAAAAGTTTGCCGCTAGCGCGTTCTCTTGCAATACACTGCTTAAACTACTAAATATGGAACAATATCATGTAGCAAAGGATATCTGTAATATATATAAAATGCCACGTCTCTCTGTCTGTCCGTTTGTGCTATTATCACTGGAGAACCACTTATCCGATTTACGTGCTTTTTTTTTAAACATGCTAAACCATTAATTATGGAACAGTATCATGGAGCACAGAATGTCTATAATATATATAAAATGCAACGTCTGTCTGTCTGTCTGTCCGTTAGTGCGCTTATCACTGGAGAACCACTTATCCGATTTACGTGCTTTTTTTAAACATACGTATGTTCTCTGGCCAGGTTATAGGATATATTTTATTACGTTAGGTGACATAAGGAATAAGCAGTGACAATAATAGTGAATCAAGTCGGAGAAAAGTTTGCCGCTAGCGCGTGCTCTTGCAATACACTGCCTAAAGCATTAAATATCGAACAATATCATGTAGCAAAGAATATAATACATATAAAATGTAACGTCTCTCTGTCTGTCTGTCTGTCCGTTAGTACGCTTATCACTCGAGAACCACTTATCCGATTTATGTGTTTTTATAAATTTATACATATGTTCTATATAATTCGATACAAGCCTAGATAATGGGAGATAAGGAGAAATAATGGGAGCTAAGTCGAGATAAGCCTCGATAATGGGAGATAAGGTGAGATAATGGGAGATAAGTATAAATAATGGGAGGTAAGGAGAAATAATGGGAGATAAGTCTAGATAATGGGAGTTATGGTGAGATAATGGGAGATAAGGAGAAATAATGGGAGATAAGGAGAAATATTGCGAGATAAGCCTAGATATTGGAAAATAAGATGAGATAATGGGAGATAAGGAGAAATAATGGGAAATAAGGAGAAATAATGGGAGGAGATGAGCAGAGATAAGCCTAGATAATGGAAATTATGTAGAGATAATTGGAGATAAGGAGAAATATTGGGAGATAAGGGGAAATAATGTGAGATATTTTATTACGTTGGGTAACATAAGGAATAAGCAGTGACGATAGTAGTGAATCAAGTCCATGCGAGCGGAGCCGGGGGCCCGGCTAGTTAAATATATATTTAAAAAAACGGTTTTATAAAATTTTCTCGGTAAAGCTAAATAAATAATTAATGATACTAATAATAAATAAATAGAGTTTTATAAACTATTTGTGAAGTAATTAATTACTTTATTTAATACTCGCGTATATTTGGCTACACGTAGTTTCCCATTGTCTTTTCGACTAGATAATGCTTCCTGTAGAACTCAAATTTATCATAAGAACTTTTTATTTCTTCCAAAAGATGCAATTTAATCTTTTAATCATAAGATCGGAAATAACAATTTTTAATGACATGAAGATGGCACTATTAGTTTTTTCATGACGCATTCTTTATACGATCCGTAATTTGTAATTACGACCTAAACGTTTGAGTCATGGGTTATCTTTTCTATACTTCTATAGAGCATTCGGTATACGCATTGGCAGCGTTGTCACACTTTTTTTCATTAAAAGTGTGATTATATTAGTATACTAGCAGTGCCCGCGGCTCCGCTTGCGTGGACTTTATTCACTACTATGGTCACTGCTTATTCCTTATGTTACCTAACGTAATAAAATATCTGCCATTATTTCCCCTTATCTCCCATTATTTCTCCTTATCTCCCATTATCTCTACATAATTTCCATTATCTAGGCATATCTCTGCTCATCTCACATTATTTCTCCTTATCTCCCATTATTTCCCCTTATCTTCCATTATCTCACTTTATCTCCCATTATCTAGGCTTATCTCGACTTCTCTCGCAATATTTCTCCTTATCTCCCATTATTTCTCCTTTTCTCCCATTATCTCACCATAACTCCCATTATCTAGACTTATCTCCCATTATTTCTCCTTGCCTCCCATTATCTCACCTTATCTCCCATTATCTAGGCTTATATCGAATTATATAGAACATATGTATAAATTTATAAAAAAACACGTAAATCGGATAAGTGGTTCTCAAGTCATAAGCGCACTAACGAACAGACAGACAGACAGAGAGACGTTGCATTTTATATATATTATAGATATCCTTTGCTACATGATATTGTTCCATATTTAGTGGTTTAGGCAGTGTATTGCAAGAGAACGCGCTAGCGGCAAACTTTTTTCCGATTTGATTCACCATTATCGTCACTACTTATTCTTCATGTTACCTAACGTTATAAAATATAGTCTATAAACTGGCCAGAGAACATATGTATGTTTAAAAAAAAAAAGTACGTAAATTGGATACGTGGTTCTCCAGTGATAAGCGCACTAACGGACGGACAGACAGACAGAGAGACGTTGCATTTTATATATATTATACATATAGAATATTAATATTTTATAACCTCGCCAAAGAATATATATATGCATTTAAAAAAAGACACGTATATTTGGATAAGTGGTTCTTGCGTGATACACGCATTAATGGACAGACAGACAGAGAGACATTGCATTTTATATATATTATATAGATTATAGATATTCTCTGCTACATAATATTGTTCCATATTTAATGGTTTAGGTTGTGTATTGCAAGAGAACGCGCTAGCGACAAACTTTTTTCCGACTTCATTCACTATTATCGTCACTGCTCAGTCTTTATGCTACCTATCGTAATAAAATATAGCCTATAACCTGGCCAGAGAACATATGTATGTTTTTAAAAAAAAGTACGTAAATCGGATAAGTGGTTCTCCAGTGATAAGTGTACTAACGGACAGACAGACAGACAGAGATACGTTGCATTTTATATATACTATAGATGTAATAAAATATATATCTATAACCTGGTCAGAGAACATGTGTATGAATTTAAAAAAATCACGTAAATAGGATAAGTGGTTGTCGAGGGATAAGCGCACTAACGGACAGACAGACAGACAGAGAGACGTTGCATTTTATATATATATATTATAGACATGGATTATTATTATATAAGCTGGCCAAATAATATATGTATGAATTTAAAAAAAGACACGTAAATCGGATAAGTGGTTCTCGCGTGATAAACGCACTAATAGACAGACAGACAGAGAGACATTGCATTTTATATATATATATATATATATATATATATATATCTATATATATATATATATATATATATATATATATATATATATATATATATATATATATTATAGATATTCTCTGCTACATAATATTGTTCTTTTTTTAATGGTTTAGACTGTGTATTGCAAGAGAACGCGCTAGCGGCAAACTTTTTTCCGATTTCATTCACTATTATCGTCACTGCTCATTCCTTATGCTATCTATCGTAATAAAATATAGCCTATAATCTGGCCGGAGAACATATCTATGTTTTTAAAAAAAAAGTACGAAAATCGGATAAGTGGTTCTCCAGTGATAAGCGCACTAACGGACAGACAGACAGACAGAGAAATGTTGCATTTTATATATATTATAGATGTGTCTGCATCTATCGAATACAGTCTCCGACAAAAATAAAATACTCTGCCATTGAGTATTTTAAGCTTTTTGTATTTACTGTCGGACTTATACTTTTGGCTCAGAATGTCACGAGTGAACTACCTTAAAATAATATGAATGATATAATTACATTGAAAGTGAACAGTAATGAAAAACAATTTAATAATTTTTTACTAAAAATAAGCATCAATTCTTTGAAAGAAAAATAACCTGTAACGGGTCAATTTAACTATATTACAAATAACTACATGTATAATACTTCTAGTTTGGTAGCCCAGTGTATGCTAAAGCTTATTTTCAGCACAGTAAACTATGTTTTGACATCATGTTCTGTAAACAACTCTTAATACATTTTTGGGTCATGTGAAAAATAATTATGAAGCCTGAACTTTTGGAATTACAGAAAAAATGACTAGTGTAATTTACTCGGCTTCTACGATATAAAAGGTCATAAAATTTTCTATTTTAAATTTCATATATCATCCAATTTGTTGCATCAGACGTCTCCTGCACTGCAATAAATACTAATAAAGTTTTATCGCACCGTCTGCTGTATATATTTCCTATATACACGTATTTTCCCAAAACAGTTGAATACAAAGTAAGAGGAGAGTAGATAGGACTAACATTTCTAACATAAATAAATATAAAAAATTTAGTAAGAGACTTGTGGATATAAATAAAAAAACGTAAAACAAAATGAAAAAATTTAAAAATCTCTAGATATAAAAACCAGAGCTATTGACATTTTGGATGGCTTTAAAATATCCCGCATGTCTTTGATTACTTTTGAAAGTATAAAATAGCGTCGATCAACACTTATTGGACAATTATGCAGAAACATTCCTATCACTAACTTGACATGTCAGCTAGCAAGATCACCTGTTTAGGCAGTTAACTGCTTCTGAATGATTTGAACTTTTACTCTAATGAAATTATGTGAACGCACCAAATCACGGCTACAACTTTTGCTATGATATAAGTTACGGTAAACGTTATCGATGGATAGTATTTAATAGGAAGAGATTAGTTGCTGGCATAATATCTGTATAACAACAGATTAACTTGTCAGAGTAAGACGCGGCCTATTTCTCCATTTACGGTGAATGTCTTAATTTCATTCGGATATGATATTGAAGCTCATCGGTACAATCTATAATATATATAAAATGCAACGTCTCTCTGTCTGTCTGTCCGTTAGTGCGCTTATCACTGGAGAACCACTTATCCTATTTACGTACTTTTTTTTTTAAACATACATAGGTTCTCTGGCCAGGTTATAGGCTATATTTTATTACGATAGTAGCTTAAGGAATGAGCAGTCACGATAATAGCGAATGAAGTCGGAAAAAAGTTTATCGCTAGCGCGTTCTCTTGCAATACACAGCCTAAACCATTAAATATGGAACAATATTATGTAGCAGAGAATATCTATAATCTATAATACATATAAAATGCGATGTCTCTCTATCTGTCTGTCCATTAGTGCGTTTATCACGCGAGAACCACTTATCCGATTCACGTACTTTTTTTTAAAACATACATATATTCTCTGGCCAGGTTATAGGCTATATTTTATTACGATAGATAGCATAAGGAATGAGCAGTGACGATAATAGTGAATCAAGTCGGAAAAAAAGTTTGCCGCTAGGGCGTTTCCTTGCAATACACAGCCTAAACCATTAAATATAGAACAATATTATGTAGCAGAAAATATCTATAATCTATAATATATATAAAAAAATGCAATGTCTCTCTGTCTGTCTGTCCATTAGTGCGTTTTATCACGCAAGAACCCCTTATCCGATTTATGTGTCTTTTTTTTAAATTCATACATATATTCTTTGGCCAGGTTATTTACAAATAATAATAATCTGTATCTATAATATATATAAAATGCAACGTCTCTCTGCCTGTCTGTCTGTCCGTTAGTGCGCTTATCCCTCGAGAACCACTTATCTGATTTACGTGATTTTTTGAAATACATATATATCTTCTCTGACCAGATTATAGATATATATTTTATTACATCTATAATATATATAAAATGCAACGTAGAGGTCCAATTAAGTTCTCTTTACAAAACTTGTTTAATAGACAATATCTGGTACTCCTTCTATAATATATATAAAATGCAACGTCTCTCTGTCTGTCTATCTGTCTGTCCCTAAGTGCGCTTATCACTGGAGAACCACTTATCCTATTTACGTACTTTTTTTTTAAAACATACATAGGTTCTCTGGCCAGGTTATAGGCTATATTTTATTACGATAGAAGCTTAAGGAATGAGCAGTGACGATTATAGCGAATGAAGTCGGAAAAAAGTTTGTCGCTAGCGCGTTCCCTTGCAATACACAGCCTAAACCATTAAATATGGAACAATATTATGTAGCAGAGAATATCTATAATCTATAATATATATAAAATTAGATGTCTCTCTGTCTGTCTGTCTGTCCATTAGTGCGTTTATCACGCGAGAACCACTTATCCGATTTACGTGTCTTTTTTTAAATTCATACATATATTCTTTGGCCAGGTTATATACTAATAAAAATCTATATCTATAATATATATAAAATGCAACGTCTCTCTGTCTGTCTGTCTGTCTGTCTGTCTATCTGTCCGTTAGTGCGCTTATCATGGAGAACCACTTATCCGATTTACGTGCTTTTTTTTAAACATGCTAAACCATTAAATATGGAACAATATGATGTAGCAAAGAATATCTATAACACATCTATAATGCAACGTCTGTCTGTCTATCCGTTAGTGCATTTATCACTGGAGAACCACTTATCCAATTTACGTGTTTTTTTTTTAAAACTTACATATGTTCTCTGGCCAGGTTATCTATCTATAATATATATATATATATATATATATATATATATATATATATATATATATATATATATATATATATATATATATATAATGCAACGTCTCTTTCTCTGTTTGTCTGTCTGTCCGTTAGTGCGTTACATACTTTTTTTTTAAAACATACATATGTTCTCTGGTCAGGTTATAAGATATATTTTATTGCGTTAGGTAACATAAAGAATAAGCAGTGACGATAATGGTGAATCAAGTCGGAAAAAAGGTTACCGTTAGCGCGTTCTCTTGCAATACACTACCTAAACCATTAAATATGGAACACTATCATGCTGCAAAGAATGTAATATATATAAAATGCAACGTCTCTCTGTCTGTCTGTCCGTTAGTGCGCTTATCACTTGAGAATCACTTATCGGATTTACGTGTTTTTACAAATTTATACATATGTTCTATATAATTCGATATAAGTCTAGATAATGGGAGATAAGGTGAGATAATGAGAGATAAGTATAAATAATGGGGAGATAAGGAGAAACAATGGGAGATAAGGAAAAATATTGCGAGATAAGTCGAGATAAGCCTAGATAATGGGAGATAAGGTGATATAATGGGGAGATAAGGAGAAATAATGGGAGATGAGCAGAGATAAGCCTGGATAATGAAAATTATGTAGAGATAATGGGAGATTAGGAGAAATAATGGGAGATAAGGGGAAATAATGGCAGATATTTTATAACGTTAGGTAACATAAGGAATAAGCAGTGACGATAGTAGTGAATCAAGTCCACGCGAGCGGAGCCGCGGACACTGTTAGTATTAAATATTTTTTACTTTTCTATGTATGTCAATTTTCCTCCTATAAAAATATGAAATTAAGAATAACCAGAAGAAATTGAAATCTGAACAGTTATACTTAAAAAAAGTGTATTAAGCACCCCGTTTATCCATCAACAGTATAATTAAGCTTTAATTTATGTCACGAAGAATAAAGGAAATTTAATTTTTTAAACTGCATGCGAAAATTTGGTGTGGTGTGTAGCTAAAAATCACATTAACGTTTCAAGACATAACAACTTTCCTACAACAACTAGCTAAAATTTTTAAAGGTTTAGAATATGTCTAGAAGAGCATTACTCAATTAATATAAACAAACATTGTAATTCGCCACCTCTTATGAAATTAAAGATATAATAAAGATTTCACTTGTTTCAACTCTACATCTTTAAACTCTATTAATTTACATTTTATTATATACATTTACGAGTACATACAATTAGTGTTACAGGTTCTAGATTCTACATCGACATACGCATAATTATGCGAATTAGAAATAATCACTGATCTATTTTATATACATAATTGTTTTCAGTTTTTTATTTCAGTCTGAATAATGATAAACTTGATATCTTTAAAATTAAAAATTATACACAATAATCCAATTTTATTAAATAATCGGTGTCATATTACACAAAATTGTGTTACATCATTGATTTAAGTTTAACACATGAAGAACTAATTCGAACAGAAAGTATGTATACTTTACAAGTTAAAATATATTTAAATCAGCAAATAGAATGCTGTCTATGCCAGTATTTCATTATGTAAGAAAAATAAATAAAAATGAAACTAAGCCACTTGGCTTATAAAAATAGTCTCTTGGCGTTTTAAAATTTATTTTAGGCTAGTCGATTAACTTTTCCATTATTCTTTTTTATTTCTATCTAGAATATACTACAGTGACAATTGCGTTAAAAAGCTTTTAATATTTTTGTCTTTCTTTCTCTTATATCCTGTTACCCTCGGATAATAATTTGTCTATGTATCTGCAATTATAAGTTCCATCTTTTTTATCCATTCCTTCCACTTATCCCTGTCCATCAACATTTTGTTCATTTTTTCTATTGTTTTTCCCTTTGCTTTTCCTATCTCTTCAATGCTCCTCAGCCAGGTTAGTCTTGGTCTTTTTCGCTTCTTTGCTGTTTTCATTTCCAGTATTCTTTTTGGTATTCAGTCGCTGTCCAACCTATAGTAAGTACATGCCCATATCATTGAAATTGCTTTTTCTCAATTTTTGGTATTATTGACTCTTGCACTCGTTTCCCTCTAATTTCTTCGTTTTTGAGATGGTCCAGCTTAGTCTTTCCTGCTATTTTCCAGAGATATTTCATTTTTGCTGCAATTAGTTTAGGCCTATGTTTTTGTTGTATTGTTCAAGTTTTACTTTCATATAATAGCATTGGGTTCACTATTAAATTATACGGGGCTGGTTTGAAAAGTCCGTGCAAAAATAAAAACTACTTATGTGTTTGGGGTAAACCTTTTTTATTTTTCGCCTTGTCTCCTTTTAGGCTTATACACTTCGTCCAACGATGTTCTAATTTGCAAAATATCCATTAGTGTCTGCAATCACCTCCTCGTTTGAATAAAATCTTTGTCCCGCCAGCCATTTCTTCAAATTGGGGAACAAATAGTAGTCAGAGGGAGCCAAGTCTGGAGAATAGGGGGGATGTGAAACGAGTTGGAATCTTATTTCCATTAATTTTGCGACCACAACTGCTGAGGTGTGTGCTGGTGCGTTGTCGTGATGGAAAAGGACTTTCTTGTGGGCCAATCGCGGGCGTAATATATCCATGTTTCATCCACAGTGACGAAACGACGCTTAAAGTCCTCCGGATTCTTCTGGAACAGCTGCAAACCATCCTTGCAACACTTCACACGATTCCGTTTTTGGTCAAGCGTGAGCAATTGCGGCACCCATCTTGCGGATAGCTTTCTCATGTCCAAATGTTTATGCAAAATATTATGTACCCCCGTTCAGTCAAGATGCCCACAGCACTAGCAATCTCACGCACCTTAAGTCTTCTGTCATCCATCACCATATCATGGATTTGATCAATGATTTCTGGAGTCGTAACCTCCACAGGCCGTCCAGAACGTTCAGCGTCACTTGTGCCCATATGGCCAGTCCGAAAATTTTGAAACCACTTATAAACTGTTCTAATCGAAGGTGCAGAGTCACCATAATGTTTATCAAGCTTCTCTTTAGTCTCCTGAGGCGTTTTGCCTTTCATAAAGTAATGTTTAATCACCACACGAAATTCTTTTTCGTCCATTTCTTGAAAATCACTCGACTTCCTTGATTCACACGAATGCCAAACACAAAGAAATAGACTAATATGGCTGAAACTTGGTGTGCGTTCATTCAAGAGATGCTACTAACTAAACATGACCTCGATACGCGCCGGTGGTGCCATCTCTCGGACTTTGCACGGACTTTTCAAACCAGCCTCGTAAAATAATTTTTTCTAGAAACAGAATTTTTGTAAAAATCTAGCGTTTTCAAAGAGATATCTCATAACCAAAATATAAAATAGCTCACCTTTTAATAACAGTCTTCCATTTGTGAGTGCCAGCCCTAAAATAGAAAATAAACATGATTAAAAAAATAATAAGTTGACAGTAGACAAATTATAAGATAATATTTATTTAAGAAACAAACTGATGATGCAATTTTTGCAAAAATTTGAGCGACTCTAACGACAAGTACTATGTGTATGACTTTGTTTAAAATAATTAATATGAAGTTATCTTACCATGTGTTTCATTATAAGGGTACATGCTAAATATTATTTTATTATTATTAGCATATGTGTGGAACTTACACTTAAGGGGGTGGACTTCTTTAATAATCCTTTATATACAGTCGACACTCTATATAGTGAAAGACCAAAATGTTGACCAAAATTTCACTATAGAAAGTTTTTCACTATATAAAGAAAAAATCCGTATATATTGCTATGTATGTATTCTATATTGGTAATCATTTACTTGATTTTTATATGGTACAAGCAACAAAAAAAATTGCAAAATTGAATTATTAGAAAAGATTTTATTAAACATTTCAAGGTTTAAATAGTACATAGCATGTACACGGCTAAATACATACATAAAGTCCGTCCGTTATATCTTTACCCGTGCGTCATAGTTTTCAGGCCATATAACAGACGACTATTATATTATTTGTCTCTTTTCACCAAAAAAATCGTAGGTATTGGTAAAAAGAGACAAAAAATATAATAGTCGTCTGGGATATTGCCTGAAAACTATGACGCACGTGTAAAGATATAACGTACGGACTTTATGTATGTATGTACTACATACGAAATAAAAAGAATAATACAAAATCTGTTAATACATATGTACATACTACGTACATACGTACTAGGAAAAATAATCAGTTATTTTCTTTTCAACATTACATAATTGTTGCTCAACAAAATTCTCGCATTTATTCAAATGCATAAAGATTTGATCAGGTACACTTTCCTGGCCCCTGAGAGTAGTTCGAACAATGTCAAATGCATTTCTTATTTCATTTTCACTAAATTTAGCAGGACATTCCCCGGTTTCAGTTTCTTCTTCATGATCTTCTATACTTTTTATATCGTCAATTATGTCTTGGTCAGTTGGGAGATCTGTCGTGCCAACATCATTGTCGATTTCTAAAAAATCTTCAAATAAAAAATCTGCGTCGACGGTAGCAGTTTTTTGTAGAATACCCCATTGCCTTTTTAAGGTAGCGAGATCCATTTCGTCTTCTTCTTCCCATTCGTCAATTTTTTCAGTAAAACCTGCTTTAGAAAAGCAGTTTTTGATAGTTTTTTGAGAAACATTTTCACTCTATACTTTAGCGACTTCGGTTATACACTCTTGGCTTTTCATTTTCGTGTTCAGTTCTTTGATCCATCTTTCGAAAATCTTTTCGAAGTCATCCATGCCTTTTTATTATTGGCGTAATCTAACTCCAGAGATTTAACTCCTTTTAAACAACGGGGATTTTTGCTTTTACCTATGAGCAGTAATTTCAGTTTTTCTGAGCCATCCATATTTGCTCCAACCATAAGTGTCACCCTTTCTTTACTTGTTTTAACACTAAAACATTTATCACTTTTAAAAGCAAAAGTTTTATTTGGCAAACATTTAAAAAACAAACCAGTTAAATTCTTTAGAAAATTGTAGAGCCTTTTGCTTTATTAAATTTCCCGATATTGGTACGTTTTGATGCGTACGGGCCACTTGAAACCATCGTAAAACTGCTTCATTTACATCCTCGTAAGTACTCACCCGTACTCGTTTTCGACTGCTTGGAACACTAGGTTTCTTGATGATACTGTCGCGACTTTTTATTATCAGAGAGACGCAACTTGGAGAAACACCAAATTTTGCAGCAACATCAATTTTTTTTCAGCTTTTATCAACTTCCTCCAAAACTTTAATTTTCTCACCTAACCTTAAACACACTCGCTTGGACATCTTACTTGATTCTTAAACAAAAAGAAACTGAACCTGAATTTGCGAATTACTAGGCCTCGACTATAAAATGGGTTTTTCCCGGGTTTTTATAAAATAGGTTATTCCCCGGGTTTCGCACAGAAATCTACCTGATTTATTGCTAACCATTAGGCGTTATAAACGCGTTAAGAACCTTTTCAAAAGAATGAATGCGTCATAAAAATGGAATTCGTGCTAATGTTAGATAA
Organism: Pachyrhynchus sulphureomaculatus; assembly: GCA_019049505.1. Classification (NCBI taxonomy): domain Eukaryota; kingdom Metazoa; phylum Arthropoda; class Insecta; order Coleoptera; family Curculionidae; genus Pachyrhynchus; species Pachyrhynchus sulphureomaculatus. Next base: position 3,786,963 of record CM032453.1, on the reverse strand, counting down.
AAATGGGAAATCCGAAATGGCCAAGATCTCAATAAATGCATAAAAATTTATACATAAAATTCCGGTAAAAATTTTATTATATAGTGTTACTATTTTACAGATTCACTATATGCAGGGCTTTTTACATGAAATTTCATTAAAATATTCTAGGTCTTAAAAAAAATTGCACTATAACGAGTTTTTCACTACATAGAGTTTCACTATAAACAGTGTCGACTGTATATATATATATATATATATATATATATATATATATATATATATATATATATATATATGTATATATATATATATATATATATATATATATATATATATATATATATATATATATATATATTAATTTTAATGAATTATTTTCACATTATTTACAGTCTAGAAAAATATTCATGATTTTCCAGGATTTTTCTCATCTATTTGACCTCCTTTGTTTTTAATTACCGTTTTACAGAGTTTCGGCATTCTGTCTAATAATTTCTTCAGAGTTTCTCCAGTTTATTTTAACCCACTCTGCTTGTAAAAGTTCCCACAAGTGATTTTCTGATGTTGGATTGAGTTTTCTAACACACCTATCCAAATGGTCCCACAGCAATTGTATGGGGTTCAAGTCGGGTGATTATGGAGTCATCACTTTCAGGACGTCATTGGATTGTCATTGGTCCAAAAGTTCTCTAGTTTGTTTAGCAAAATGTTTAGGGTCGTTGGCATGCTGAAAAATAAATTTCCCCTGAAAAAATATCTCTTCACAGTCCTCCTGACTAACGCTTGCACTCTCGCCAGACACCATCTTGAAAACAATTGAATTGCGAGTCTTCCAGGCACTCAACCACCCTTCACTAGCTTGAAAATTAACGCAGTTAAATTCTTTAGCAAATTATAGAGCCTTTTGCTTTATTAAATTTTCCGATATTGGTACGTTTTGATGCGTACGGGCCACTTGAAACCATCGTAAAACTGCTTCATTTACATCCTCGTAAGTACTCACCCGTACTCGTTTTCGACTGCTTGGAACACTAGGTTTCTTGATGATACTGTCGCGACTTTTTATTATCAGAGAGACGCATCTTGGAGAAACATCAAATTTTGCAGCAACATCATTTTTTTTGCAGCCTTTATCAACTTCCTCCAAAACTTTAATTTTCTCAGCTAAACTTAAACACACTCGCTTGGACATCTTACTTGATTCTTAAACAAAAAAAAACTGAACCTCAATTTGCGAATTACTAGGCCTCGACTATAAAATGGGTTTTTCTCCGGGTTTCTATAAAATGGGCTATTCCCCTGGTTTCTCACAGAAATTTACCTGATTTATTGCCAACCATTAGGCATTATAAACGCGTTAAGAACCTGTTAGTATTTTACAGATTCACTATATGTAGGGCTTTTTACATAAAATTTCATTAAAATATTCTAGTTCTTGAAAAAATTGCACTATAAAGAGTTTTTCACTATATAGAGTTTCACTATAAACAGTGTCGACTGTATTTATATTTAGGAAATACTTTAGGCCGACATGATACTTAAAGAGAGCTTAATATCTGGGGTGGTCTCAAGTAACGATCATATATGGCATTAATCGATTGTGGTTTGCTTTAATTTATTACAAGAACAAAATCAAAATAACATGTATGGTAATAGACCGCTACAAATTGCATTCGAACCTGCAAGGACTGAAAATTTAATTGCTCTGACAAATTACATTATTACATCTAATCATGCAATTGTCAATTACAACTGGTGTTAATGGATTTGAAATTAACAAATTTCGTCGTTCGTTAGGTGTCATAGACATCTGAATTGGTCATAAAATTAGCAAAGTCTAAGCGTTAAAGCTGAAAATTTATTTGTGGACTAAGCAAAAATTGTGATGTGTGTAATATTACACATAATTTTATATTATATAATACTCCTTTAGTTTAAGGGGAAATCACGTGATAGAAAATTGTGTAATATTTGTAACTGACTAAGAGGTCACAAATAAGGCATCAACTGTTATGACCTTAACTGGCAATAAAATAAAATTAATAGACTCTAAGTCAGTCAAGTTTTATTCAATGTAAATATTTACAATTTTTTAAATTTTTAATTTTTTATGTTTAGATCTTAGATCACTAAAAATATCGATTTTAATTTTTATTGGTCTGTCAATTTGCTATCGCAATAATTTCCGAACGATATAAGATATCAATTTCAAATTTGGTACATATACGAAGGTGTTCCTTAAGTCTATTCCACCTATCAAAAAAACTACGTCATATAAAAAAATTGCTTGAACAATGTACGAAATGATGAAATTTTGTACGTTAGTGTTTTAACGATTTTTTTTTTCTGAAAAATGTGTAAAAGTAATTTGGAACATTATAAAATCATAAAGTTTCCACCAAATAGGAAAATGGACCACAAGTTATTCGTGAAAGAATGCTCCTGTGTATGGCAATGACGGTTCATCTTTTTTCAAATAAAATTTCGGAGCAGTTCCGATAGGGCCGAGACTTAGTTCAAAATGACCTCAGATCAGAAATTCTGGTTATGGCAAGAATTAGGAACAATATCAGTGATCTGAAGTTTTAGTTTCATGAGCTTTAGGTGTTTATACTATCTTGGCGACAGCATCTATATTATAACTTCTAAGTCTCGTAAAAAGTGTAAAAATTTGGATTTAAGTTAAAAAAAGTATTTTTAGAGTTCTAATAATATTTAAGATCGTGTGAATGAGTACATTTAGAGAAGAAAGAAATTAAAAATTTTAGAATATCGTCTATAATATATATATAAAATGCAACGTCTCTCTGTCTGTCTGTCTGTCCGTTAGTGTGCTTATCACTGGAAAACCACTTATCCGATTTACGTACTTTTTTTTTTAAAACATACATATATTCTCTGGCCAGGTTATAGGCTATATTTTATTCCGATAGGTAGCATAAGGAATGAGTAGTGACGCAAAATAATGAATGAAGTCGGAAAAAGTTTGCCGCTAGCGCCTTCCATTGCAATGTACAGTCTAAACCATTAAATATGGCACAATATTATGTAGCAGAGAATATTTATAATCTATAGTCTATAATATATATAAAATGCAATGTCTCTCTGTCTGTCTGTCTGTCTGTCCATTAGTGCGTTTATCACGCGAAAACCACTTATCCGATTTATGTGTCTTTTTTTTAAATTCATACATATATTCTTTGGCCAGGTTATATAATAATAATAATAATCTATATCTATAATATATATAAAATGCAACGTCTCTCTCTGTCTGTCTGTCTGTCCGTTAGTGCGCTTATCCCTCGAGATCCACTTATCTGACTTACGTGACTGTTTAAATTCATACATATGTTCTCTGACCAGGTTATAGATATATATTTTATTACATCTATAATATATATAAAATGCTACGTATCTCTGTTTGTCCGTTTGTGCGTTTATCACTGGAGAACCATTTATCCGATTTACATGCTTTTTTTAAACATGCTAAACCATTAAATATGGTTTAGCATGTAGCAAAGAATATCGATAATATATAAAAAATGCAACGTCTCTATGTCTGTCTATCTGTCCGTTAGTGCGCTTATCATTGGAGAACCACTTATCCGATTTACGTGCTTTTTTGTTAAACATACATATGTTCTCTGGCCAGGTTATAGGATATATTTTATTACGTTAGGTGACATAAGGAATAAGCAGTGACGATAATAGTGAATCAAGTCGGAGAAAAATTTGCCGCTAGCGCGTTCTCTTGTAATACACTGCCTAAAGCATTAAATATGGAACAATATCATGTAGCAAAGAATATAATATATATAAAATGCAACGTCTCTCTGTCTGTGTGTCTGTCCGTTAGTCCGCTTATCACTCGAGAACCCCTTATCCGATTGACGTGTTTTTTTTTAATTCATACATTTGGTCTCTGGCCAGATTATTTATAATATTCTGTCTAGAATATATATAAAATGCAACGTCTCTCTGTCTGTCTATCTGTCTGTCCGTTAGTGCGCTTATCACATGAGAACCACTTATCCAATTTACGTATTTTTATAGATTTATACATGGGTTCTATTTAGTTCGATATAAGCCTAGATAATGGGAGATAAGGTGAGATAATGGGAGATAAGGAGAAATAATAGGAGATAAGTCGAGATAAGCCTCGATAATGTGAGATAAGGTAAGATAATGGGAGATAAATATAAATAATGGGAGATAAGGGGAAATAATGGGAGATAAGCAGAGATAAGTCTAGATAATGGGAGTTATGGTGAGATAATGGGAGATAAGAAGAAATAATGGGAGATAAGGAGAAATATCGAGAGATAAGCCTCGATAATGGGAGATAAGGTGAGATAATGGGGGAGATAAGGAGAAATAATGGGAGATAAGAAGAAATAATGGAAGATGAGCAGAGATAAGCCTAGCTAATGGTAATTATGTAGAGATAATGGGAGATAAGGAGAAATATTGAGAGATAAGGGGAAATAATAGGAAATATTTTATTACGTTGGGTAACATAAGGAATAAGCAGTGACGATAGTGGTGAATAAAGTCCACGCGAGCGGAGCCGCGGGCCCGGCTAGTTACTAAATAAATACATTACATGAATTTATTTGCATTTTAAACTATTTATATAGAGTAAGTGGACCAAACACAACATTATTATTATATGATTAACAAGTGTTATATATTTATGAGGATGTCCATAAATATAAGTATAGATATATATATATATATATATATATATATATATATATATATATATATATATATATATATATATATAGAAGTGGTGGCAATACTTAATTTAAAAGAATAGGTAAAAAAGTATACGAATTTGCTAATTATACGGAGTGGGAACGTGCAGATATTTTGTCTTATCCGTGATCTATCGTGCACTCCTAATTGTTGAATTAAAATGGATTTAAAACGGAATGGGCCAGTAATGGCGGATTGCCAAATGTGATGGTTAGATTGGCAATAAAATTAACATGAAAATTGATGTTCTAGTTGTAAAAGTAATTGCGTTGCTTCACGTTCTTTACCGTAAATATAAGACAGAAAAACTATCAATTACATTGAGTAAAAGAATAAACGGAAATTGTTTATTTGGAGCTATAAAATTCTTACGTGTAATGGGTGTAAATAAAAATAAATAAAAATATTGTGAACATACATTGTTTATGGTAGCTTTATTTTTTTTTTATGGGTCTAGCACACGTGCTACAGGGAAGTCCCTAAAGCGCTACAGGAGCGACACGTGTGCGGAGAAAGCGATTCAGGTTGTTCTGGAATCGCTGTAGATTGTACTCGGTGGGAAACACAGTCCTGGGCAAATTATTCCAAAGGGATGATATTCTCCATATAAAAGACTGCTTGAAAAGCGTTGTACGAGGAGTAACAAGCTCAACCTCATACGGATGTGAAGAATTAGCGCGACGTGTACTTCTAACATGCACCGCTCTGGGAGGAATTAAGCGGGCATTTTATTTTTTATCAGTACTTTTCAACTTTAATGTTATGAAACTAAAAAAAATAAATCTATTAATGAAACTTTATAAAATAGTGCCATAAACCCACTTATGCTGTCGAGCTATAAAGTTTATTACATATATCAATAAAAACCGATTATATGGTCATAGACACGCCGTCTAAATAAGGGTTACTTTCAAAAAATAATAAAATTGATTTTCCTTTTATGAATTGCTTCATTTTGAATATAAATATGACTATATATATGTTCTCATAAATTACTAAAAAAAGTAGTTAATTAATGGCTAAACGAAATAAAACGCAAACCTATTTAGTTATTTCATTTCTTTTCTTTATTGTAAACCTAAAAATCGACGTTTTAGGTTCTCGTCCTCACCTACACAACAGTTATTACCACTACACCAAACACTTTATTTTTTCACTGAAGGCGCGTTTCGCTAACCATGTTAGCATCATCAAGATTTTTTTTTTTTGTATCTAGCACACGCGTAGCAGGGAAGTCTCTAAGGCGTTACAGGAGCGACACGCGTGCGGAAAAAGCGATTCACGTTATTCTTGAATCGCTGTAAATTGTACTTAGTGGGAAAAACAGTCCTGGACAAATTATTTCAAAAGGATGATGTTCTCCATATAAAAGACTGCTTGAAAAGCGTCGTACCCTCGTACAACAAGAGAGTAACAAGTTGAACCTCATACGAATGTGAAGTATTAGCCCGACGTGTATTTCTAACATGCACTGCTCTGGGAGGAATTAAGCGGGCTACATCCTTCGAACACTTTCCATGAAAATACTTGTAGAATAGGCTCAAGTCGCCAACCGTTCTTCGATATTCCAGCGAATCAAGGCCGACGATCAGTTCCGGGTCTCCAATCAGACGAACAGCTCTTCTCTGAATAGAATCCAACAGATGCAGTGTATGTTTGGGAGCGGAGCTCCGAACATGGGAGCAGTATTCCATAGTTGGTCGAATTTGAGCTTTGTAAAGAATTAACAGTTTTTGTGGAGTGTAAAGCTTTCTGGTTCGAAATAATATTCCCAACTTTTTAGAAGCTCTCCTTGCTATGCCTGCAACATGTTCATGCCAGGACATATTTGCTCCCAAATTAACGCCCAACAAATTGAGTGACGATGTTAGAGGAATGGAGTGCCCCGACGTAACTATGTCAGGTTCAGCAACGTTAACTTTTTTAAAAAAAACTGCCGCCTGGGTTTTTGTAGCGTTAAATTCCACTTGGTTACTGTCACCCCCAGATAGAATTTCTTCCAGGTCTTTGATAAGTTGAATGACTTCCTGCTGTCTGCGGATATTCGTCTGAGTAGCCGATGTCCGAGCGTTCAAAGTAAATGAAGAGATAAGTGTACTGTCATCTGCAAAACTGTAGATTGGATTCTCGGTCTTTTCCAGCAGATCGTTAATGTAAATGAGAAAGAGAGTAGGAGACAGTATGGAGCCTTGGGGTACACCGGCGTTGATAGTGAAGGTGTTAGAAAGAAATCCGTCGACTGCCACTCGTAAAGAACACTCTCTGAGGAAACATGAGAGCCACAAACAGAACTTTTCGGACATACCATAAGAACGTAGCTTAGCTAACAGCCCATCGTGCCAAACACGGTCGAATGCCTTGGATATGTCAAGAGCAACCGCTCGAGATTCTCCAAAGTGTTCAATTGCATTGTTCCAAATATGTGGTACATAAATCAGAAGATGTCCTGTTGATCTATTTTTACGAAAGCCATATTGGTGATCGCTAATAATGTCGAATCCTTCAAGATATTTTAGAAGATGTTGATTGATACCATGACTTTCGATATTATTGAAAGCAGTGCGATTAGTCGGTAGTTATTTGGCAAGGTCGTCTTGCCTTTTTTAGGTATCGGCTGAACTGTGGCACATTTCCAGCAGAAAGGAAATATTCCTTTTCTGTAGGATAAGTTGAGAAGTCTACAGAAAACTGGTGTTAGTTCCCTCGCACAGATTTTAAGAACTATGGCAGGTATTCCGTAAGCGCCAGAAGCCTTTTTGGTGTCTAGCTTCATCAGAATACGCTTTATGATACGCTGTCTGAAGACATCGGGCATCCTTGACTGCACTATGGGAATAGTAGGTGGTGTTTTTCCTTGGAAATCGACAGTAGAATGTGAAGCAAAGAGTTCAGCCAACAAGTTCACTTTCTCAATAGGTGTCGTTGCAATAGAATTATCTGGCCGTGTGAGTGGTGGTATGGTGGATTTGGTGAAATTTTGACTAACTGCCTTAGTGACCGACCAAAAGGACCTTGAATTGCCGGGACAGGCGAGAGGTTTGTTTCTAATCCGTTGATTGTGTACTTCCTTGGTTTCGTCGATAATTTCTTTGCATCTGTTCCTGGCACGAACAAATGTGTTACGATTTATGATGTTAGGATTTTTGCGCCATTGTCGGTATGCAAGATGTTTAGAAGCAACAGCTTCTTTGCATTTTCGGTCAAACCAAGGCTTGCCGTTGGAAGGGCATTTCTTCGAAAAAGGGATGTAAGCCTCCATACCGGCCAAAATAACATCGGAAACCTCCCTGGCGCAGTCAGATGGGTCTAACCAAGGGAAAGTTCGAAAATATTCCATGAGATCTTCCCATTTAGCAGACTTGTAGTGCCAAATCTTGCGCGGTTTAGGCGCCTCTCTGTCATTGATTGGTAGAATACTCGATGTCGAAAGTAGTTTATGGTCGGAAGACCCTAACGGCGGGAGTTACGCTGACTGTGTAAATCTCCGGATTTTTGGTTAAAAAGAGATCAAGAAGACTGGCAAACTCTCCGTCTCGATCAGGGATCCGTGTTGGTTCGTCAATAAGCTGAGTTAAGCCACAATAAAATACAAATAAAAGATTTTACCGTTAAATATTGTTGAGACATGTCATCCTGTCGCAAATCCCCATGTCAATGGATGAATCCTTAAGAGTTGACCTACATTAGTGACAATGACAATTGCATACTCTACTCCATTATCTGAAGTAATCACACTATTTATATGCGAAGGTGTTTTTTAGGTTATTTATAGCCATGAAAATGACATCATACAAAAAAATACTTGGTTGTGGCTGTAGCTGTTTACACGACTTTTTCCTTCTGAAAATTGAAAATAATTTGGAACATCGTACAGTAATAATTATGCTCAGTAAAGCGGAAAGTTGACCAAAAATTATTCATGAGAATATGTCTCAGGTGTACGGCAATGGCGGACCATCTTATTTTCAAATAAAATTTTGGTCTAAATAGTTTCAGTGATGCCGAGACACAATCCGAATGAATTGAGATCAGAACTGGTTACGGTAAGAACACAGAAAACTATGAGATTTGTTGAGGCATTACTGCCGTTAGATTCACGAATGAGGATCTCAGTGCTTGTTACCGTCCAAAAGGACAATTTTCAAGATTATGTACGAAGGTTAAGGAACGCAAAAGTTTCTGCACGATGAATCCCCAAACTCTATAGTAGAATCTGGCGTTAAAAGAAATTTCTCAAGAACATTTGGTCGCTTTAGATAATAATGAGAATTATTTTTCGCGAACTGTCAAAGGCGACGAGACTTGGGTGGGCTATTGGAATGCTCCATCGAATCAGTAGTCGCTTCACCTGCAAAGAAGACAAAAATTCACTCGTCTTCTGGAAAGTTAATGGCGACAATTTTTTGGGCTGCCTATTGAATATATGAAAAAAAAAGGCCCATAATTTATGAAGAGGTTTATGGAAAGAAAACATCCGAATTCATGGCTAAACAGAACCTTGATATTGCATGACAACTGCAGCATCCACCCTACAACGTTGGTTTAGCGCTTCACGATTTCTTTTTTTTTCGAACAGCTGAAGAAAGGGCTCAAAGGTGGAAAATTTTCCCCAGACGATTAGTTGAAAGCCCCTATAGCTATAGATATACTTTTACTGTTTGGGCTTTAACCAGACAAAGATACACAGAGACGGTTTGACGGATGATGAGAACATTTTTTATTGTTTTGTAAATTTTGAACTTTAATTTTTGTTAAGCAAAGTGTCCACTTGAGACAAAATGGTCTCGAGAGCAGTCTCGAGACCAGACTCACAAATGTATATGTGCCTGAGAGCACTCTCAGAGACAAACCGATGCGAGTATCAGCCACTGGACGTGTCAGAAGTGGACATGTTCATTCTTGCTCATGAGACTTAGTCACCAGTCTTCCGTCATTGTTTGCAGAGCTGAGACCCCGACTGGAGACTTTTTATTTAAAATATTTGTTTAATTTAAATAACCAATTAATTTTTTAAAAATGAAGGATAATCGCGAGTGGACTGACGAGGAAGTGTTCAAATTAATTGAACTTTATGAGGACGAAGAGTTTTTATGGAACGTGAAACATAAACTTTATAGAAATCGCGAAAAAAAAAATGGCAATGTACGAAGAGTTTGCTTCGAAATTTGAAAATTGCAGTGGAAATGAAATTCAGCGGAAGATCCATAACTTACGCAATCAGGTATGTATAATCCTCTAAAATTATTATTAACATTACTATTTAAATTGACTTTTTAGTCAATAGTCAAATATATTATTTTCAGGTTTCTCATGAACTGCAAAGATAAAAAAATTGAAGAGTGGTGATGGTGCTGATGACAGGTATGACAGTAAATGGAAGTTTTTCACTGCATTACAGTTCATTTTACCCAACTTCACATCCACAACATCGACTTCAAACATGGTAAGTTAATATAATTATTGCTATGTTTCATAATGAAATTTTATTTATCATAAAATTACAAATAAAAAAATTCAAATTAAACAAAGTGATTAGGTACTAAATTTAAGCAATTAAACGATATTGCCACTGAACTTCACCTGAAGTTGTCATGAAGTATTCTTTAAACTCATCTCTCACATCTTTTTGAGAGATTGCATAATTTCGCTGCTGGCCTCTCTCTAGTGGAAAAAAACGATCCTTGTGGTGGGGGTTCATTCCGCCATTTGCCATTTTACAATTTCATGTGAATTAGGATCTTCAAAATCAACTGAACAAGGGTTCAAATAATTTTTTGAAGTACATATTAAAAAAGTTATGCAATGCACATATTGCCAGAGTAACAGCTATTACTTTATTAGGTGCTAAATTTATTGGTTTTCGGATAACTCTGAATTTACTTGACATAATGCCAAATACATTTTCTATTATACGACGAGCTCTGCTTAATCTATAGTTGAAAATTCTGTTTGGTGCAGGTTGATTTCGGTACCCGTAGGGCTTTAATATATACGATGTCATAGCAAAAGCATCGTCAGCTACCATTATGTATGGCACTGGCAAACATCTTTGGGGCAATGCTTCTGGTTCGGGAAGTGAAAATTGCTTGCTTTCCAAAGCATCGTGCAGGTAGCAGTTTGTAAAGACACCTTCATCAGAAATTCTACCATTGCAACCAACATCAACGTAAATTAATTTATAATTGGCATCTGTGACTCCCATCAAAACTATGCTGTGTGTACCCTTATAGTTATAGTAAAGGCTTCCACAGTTCTCAGGTGCCACCATTGTAATATGCTTTCCGTCAATAGCTCCGAAACCATGTGGAAATTGCCATTTTAATTCAAATTGATCTGCATATTTCTTCAACTCTTCAGCACTTGAAGGATACTGAAATAAAAAAAATTTTATTTGTATTTTTCTATTTTTCTATGCATAAAAGTTGATACAACATAGTATATTAATTGCTCTTTTAACTTTTCAGAATAATATTCCCGAAAAACATGAACATCTCACAGGATAAGTCCATACAAAATGAGCCCACACAAGATCAAAAAAGAAAACGTATTAGCAAAGCAACATCAAGAACTCAAGAAGATGATAACATTCTGAAGGAAGCAATAGAAATTATGAAGAAGCCAAAAGACGATTTCGATCGCTTTGGAGAATACGTAGCGTTGGAGCTAAAAAGTCTAAAATCGGATTATTACAGAGGAGTATTAAAAAGTGAGATTCATAAAGCGATATTAAATATTTCTGATATGGATGAAAAATGCTACTGGTCCACTGCATCCTCTTCAAGTGCAAGTACTTCATGCAGTACGCCAATTGCATCACCACCCATTGTTGTTGACAACTTTTCTCAACAAAATATTGAGACTCAAACAACCCAAGATTTTTACAATAGTTCATATTCAGTAATTAACATGCCTTAATTTGTAAAGTTTCTGTTATTATACTTCTATAATTAAAGTTGTTTTTTAATTTATACATACCCTTAAATATTCTTCTTTAAATGATGATAGATGGCTTTACACACTTCGGGAACTATTCTTCCTATTGTACAAGGTGGAATGCGAAAAAGGTATTGCAAACTACAATAAGCATCTCCTGAAAGTTCATTTCAATATAAAAATGTAATGTTCTAGCGAAAAATATTTGCACATTCGCTTGAAAGGCTTACCTGAAGCCAGAAAACGAAGTGTGACCATTAATCTATCATGGACTGGAATCGCATCACGTAACTTTGTATCTTGCTTTACAATATCGTGTTTTTACCAAATTTAAAACCAATTCAAATTGAACTGCAGACATCCTAATGAAATTTTTAAACTGTTGTGCATCTTCCGACCGCAACTCGTTCACAAGTGTTGAAGAAGCTCCCAATGCATTTCGTCGATCCACCCATTTTGTTACCCAACACGCCTTTTTTTTCACTTCCCGTTTTTTCATAATTTTATGCACAATTAGAAAGGCTACGATTTGGCGTGACCCCATTTTGAAAAAAATAAATCTCAAACTAGCAACCAAATCACAGAATCGACTGAGACTTGAGAGTAAGCTCTCAAGTGTACACAAAATTTCCTGATCTCGAGACTGCAGTGACTGTCGAGTCTCCAACTGCTGTCTCGAGAGCGCAAGTAATCTCAAATGGACAACACTTCGGAACTAATCTCGAGCCTTTCTCTCGAGACTTTGTCTCAAGTGGACACTTAGCTTTTTAGTTATATTATTTCAAATAGTAGAAATATTTTGGAATTTCTCCAAATCAGCGTACTATAGACGTAATTACGTGATGGTAATGGTTCCGTTTGGTCATTCAACATTATATATAATTATCCTCTTGGCCTTCATAGAGAGAAATTATTTGGTTGCTCGGATAGCCGAGGTCAACACTGTGTAATTTTGTGGCTAAAAATTTTGCTTCGGGGCCTAAGTTCTACCAACCCGACGAGGAAAGGTCATTCGAAAAAAAAGTCAGCAAGAATCAACCCAACATCTCTGACGGGATGAGCGTGCTAAAGCTTAAGTCGAGACACGGGGAGATTGAATAATGCAATTTCTCTATTAAGAGATACCACTAGCCTTGCACAAAAAAAATAATTTTTCAATTTAAAATAATTTAATTGTGATCAAACAAATTGTTCATTCTGCTGGCGGACAATGTATGTTTTTCTCTAAATGATGTGGTAAATACTTTTATTATTTTACTTTTTACAAAATCGTTTCAACTTTTATATGTTTTAAATCTTGAGGAGTAATGGAAGGTATTAAATGTTAATTTTCAGTCTCTCAAATAAACTTAGTAACGTGTGATATAACTAGTCACGTCTGAGTAAATCAATAAATTTTTTGGATATATTGCATTGTATTTCAGTTTCAGCATATACCTGTTCTCATTCCATGAAAACAAAAGAATACAAATAATTGAAAGTTAATTCAATTTCTTTTATTAATCTAAATCTTTCGTGATTTTCGAGTTAACTAGCACACGTGTCGACACTTTAGATCACGCGAAGTTTTATTTCTAATATTTATTTATAGCTTTAACTAATATCAAATAAATTCGCAAATTAATAAAATTAATCATTAAATTTATTATGTATCAATTTCCACACACTGCACAAATCTCCTCCGCTCGCGTGGACTTGATTCACTATTATCGTTTCTGCTCATTCCTTATATTACCTACGTAATCAAATATATCCTATTACCTGGCCAGAAAACATATGTATGAATCACGTAAATCGGATAAGTGGTTCTCGAGTCATAAGCGCACTAACGGACAGACAAACAGACAGAGAGATGTTGCATTTTATATACATTATATACATTCTTTGCTACATGATATTGTATCGCAAGAGAACGCCCCAGCGGCAAACTTTTTCTCGACTTGATTCACTATTATCGTCACTACTTATTTCTTATGTTACCTAACGTAATAAAATATAGCCTATAACCTGGCCAGAGAATATACGTATGTTTTTTAAAAAAAAGCACGAAATCGGATAAGTGGTTCTCCAGTGATAAGTGCACTAACGGACAGGTCGACAGACAGACAGAGAGACGTTGCATTTTATATATATTATAGATTAGAATTCCATGAATTAACCTGTAAAGATTGTACATTGCGTTCCAAAAAGTAACGTAAAAACACGGATAAATTCTATCCAGAATATTAGAAACAATGGTCTTATATTATCTTGGGTTCAAAAACCGCCTTGCTTTCTAGATGGTTGAGTTTTTGGTACTCTCAGTTATTTGAGTTTTAGTATGTATATTTTATTATTATTCGAATTAATGTTTAAGATGATATTCTCGAAGTCAAGTCCGTTTTTATCCCTCAGAACGGGTTTGCCCCCAAGGAAGTAACAGGCCGAACCCTATACGGATATGCAGTATTAATACGACATGTATCCCTAGCATTCACGCTCTGGCAAGAATCAGGCAGACTACGAGGCTGGTTTGAAAAGTCCGTGCAAAGTCCGAGAGATGGCACCACCGGCGCGTATCGAGGTCATGTTTAGTTAGTAGCATCTCTTGAATGAACGCACACCAAGTTTCAGCCATATTAGTCTATTTCTTTGTGTTTGGCATTCGTGTGAATCTAGGAAGTCGAGTGATTTTCAAGAAATGGACGAAAAAGAATTTCGTGTGGTGATTAAACATTACTTCATGAAAGGCAAAACGCCTCAGAAGACTAAAGAGAAGCTTGATAAACATTATGGTGACTCTGCACCTTCGATTAGAACAGTTTACAAGTGACGCTGAACGTTCTGGACGGCCTGTGGAGGTTACGACTCCAGAAATCATTGATCAAATCCATGATATGGTGATGGATGATAGAAGAGTTAAGGTGCGTGAGATTGCTAGTGCTGTGGGCATCTCGACTGAACGGGTACATAATATTTTGCATAAACATTTGGACATGAGAAAGCTATCCGCAAGATGGGTGCCGCGATTGCTCACGTTTGACCAAAAACGGAATCGTGTGAAGTGTTGCAAGGATGGTTTGCAGCTGTTCCAGAAGAATCCGGAGGACTTTAAGCGTCGTTTCGTCACTGTGGATGAAACATGGATACATTACTATACTCCTGAGACCAAACAACAATCTAAACAATGGGTTACCAAGGGGGAATCTGCACCAAAAAAGGCAAAGACTGTTCCTTCGGCCGGAAAGGTTATGACGACTGTCTTTTGGGATTCGCAAGGGATAATCCTCATCGACTATCTGGAAAAGGGTAAAACTATTACACGTGAATATTATTCATCGTTTTTGGACCGTTTGAAAACCGAGCTGCAAAAAAAAACGCCCGCGATTGGCCCACAAGAAAGTCCTTTTTCATCACGACAACGCACCAGCACACACCTCAGCAGTTGTGGTCGCAAAATTAATGGAAATAGGATTCCAACTCGTTTCACATCCCCCCTATTCTCCAGACTTGGCTCCCTCGGACTACTATTTGTTCCCCAATTTGAAGAAATGGCTGGCGGGACAAAGATTTTATTCAAACGAGGAGGTGATTGCAGACACTAATGGATATTTTGCAGACTTGGACAAATCCTATTATTCGGAAGGGATCAACAAACTAGAACATCGTTGGACGAAGTGTATAAGCCTAAAAGGAGACTATGTCGAAAAATAAAAAAGGTTTACCCCAAACACATAAGTAGTTTTTATTTTTGCACGGACTTTTCAAACCAGCTTCGTACATGAACTGAACACTTTCCGAAAAAGTTTTAGCAAACGAGATTCAACCACTAACTTTGTATCGGGTGGTGGTGGCTTCCCATCCTCTAGCAAATATACCATGCTTATTGTTAATTCTGAACACATCCTGTGCGCAGAAAAATAAATAAAATTTATTTAAACTGAAAACAAAACTTGTTCCAAAATACACAGAAAACTTGTACATTATTATATTATGTGGTATATCCAAGTCATCATGTAGATATTTTTGTTTAAATAAAATAATATGCACATTGACTGTATATTTACTTTTACGAACTGGGCAAGTAGCCCAAAAAAATATATCATTGTTTTTGAGCCAATTTAGAAATTATATCTACATTTTTAGCTTGAATCCAGAGGCATAAAGAAGCAAATTACATTTTTAAATAGTAAATAAGTGAATTATTTTTTAATTTTTATTTTAATCAAGACCTGAAATAGCAGCACCATAATTTTATTTTTGCCGGATGATAAAATATTTTTATGGCAAATAATATTTCGTATAAGATTATAAATGTAACTAGTACCTAAGCATAATTTATGGAAAAATGTAATATCATTGAAAATGAATAAGATCCTCATGAAATTGAACAACAATCAAACTTTAGGGCTCTAGTCGTAAAAGTATTGCCTTATCAGATACATTTCTCGTAACAAAAGGGTTTAGGCAGGATTGCTATATATCGCTCCCCTTATTTAAAATATGCATACATGTAGGGGAATGGAAATACACTTGAACGATGAAATATACCTCTTAACCTGCCGACGAGCAAGTAGTGATTGCTCAAGACAAAGACGATCTGCAATTTTCTCACAAGAACGCTGCTTGGAGATTATGAGAATTGGAAATTAACGGTACTCTAAAGGGAAACTAAATAAATGTATAAAGGACGAGAATCGGGAAGCCTTACTTATCCAATAATTGAAACCTGTAATGAATTTAGGAACAAGAATAGTTAGAGATGACAAAACAGAGAAATAAAAGATAGAATAAGCAAAGGAAAATAAGTCATACAGCACCTCAATTACGTGCTCTCATCAAAGAATAAATCAATTAAAAAGAAGTATGTTTGTACTCTAAGGCTGCGAGGCTTGACAGTTAACTAAAAGACTAGAACAGAAATTGTTTTGCGCTGGAAATGGTCTAATGGAGGCAATGCTTGGAAATATCATGAATGGAAAAAAATGAGAAATAAAATATTAAGATATAAAGGTTACAAGATAAATAATATTATGATATTCAACAGACAACTATTCTAATATGGGTAAGTAGAAAGAATGATAGAACAGCGCTTTCCAAAACTAGTCTAAAATAGGCAACCATATAAAAAGGGAAGACAAAAAACAATTTGGATAGGCGGCATCCAGAAGAAACTGACGACAGGGAATTAATAATAAAATTGTAAATATATATATATATATATATATATATATATATATATATATATATATATATATATTAAACATTTATTTCCTTTTTTTGACTGATGCAGATGTACAATATAGTACAAAGACATAGTATAGGATACGTCAAAGATAATTAAAAATACATTTAACATATAAAAGAAAAAAAGAAATAATAATTAACATTATTAACATCTGGGTACCAACAATCTTAACCTATATAAAGAACTCATTCAATGAGTAATGTGCTCTAGGTATCGTCTCTGATTTAAATTTACTTAGAGATGAGATTCCCGTTATTATTTTTTTTGGAAGTTTATTGTATATCCGATTCAACATACATTGCGGACCATTATTAGTAGCTGACAACCTACATAGGGGCTTGTGAAGTTCGTCTGCTTGCCGAGTGTTGTAAGAATGAATATTACTACGGACCGTGAATTTTTCAATATATCTTTTAACATACACAGCGCTGCAAAAAATATATATTCCATAGCAAGTCAAAATATTATAATTAATGAATAGATTCCTACAAGATGTCCTTGGTGGGGCTTTAGCCATCATTTTCAATATATTTTTTTGACAAACAAATAACTGTTGAATATGTGCAGCATTACCCCAGCATACAATTCCGTAGGATAGTCTAGAATAAACTTGGCCATAGTATAAAGTAAGAAGTGTAGTGTCTTTGACTATTGGTCTCAGTTGTCTAAAGAGATATGCTAATGAATTTATTTTTTTACATATTTCTAATATATGTGCTTCCCATGTTAGTAAGTAGTCTAATTTTACTCCTAGAAAGTTTATTTGGTCTATTTGAGCTAAAGACAATTTATTTGGGAATCGAATAAGTAAGCTCTCATACAGGGTTACGGGCTTAGGGATAAACTGTACTATTTTGGATTTAGTGAAATTTAATTTTAAATCATTGTTATATGACCACTGGAAGACTCCATTAACAATTCTCTGTGTGGCAGATTGAATCTCCCCTTTTTTAGAACTTACAATGAACTTAGAGTCGTCCGCGTACAGTACGGGACAGACGTTACTATTAAAATTACTGTTTGCTGTTGATGGAAGATCATTGTTCATTATAATGAAGAAAATTGGAGATAGAAGACTCCCCTGGGGAAGTCCCCTAGTATTTATGATCTCCCTAGATTTTGTACCATCTGACAACTTTCCTATTTGCTCTCTATTAGATAGGTAAGATTTTACCCATTCTAAGGCCATTCCCCTTATTCCAACTTTCTTAAGTTTATGAAATAAAATATTATGGTCGACCAGGTCAAAAGCGCGACTGTAGTCAAAAAAAGCTCCCACTGTTTCGCATTTTTCATCCAAGGAATTTGGAATCATATTTACAGTGTCAAAAAGTGCAGATTCGGTACTTCTATTGGGGACAAATCCATGCTGTGAGCTAGATACTATTTTATTATCTTTAAAAAGATAAGGTGATAATATAATTTGAAATGATTTTTCAAAAACCTTACTTAATTGATTTTGTACAGCCACTGGTCTGTAGCTTGATAAGTCGTGGCGATCACCCTTATCTTTATAGACTGGTGTTATTTTCGACTTTTTAAGCTGTCGGAAAAACTAATCGACTGCAGTGAAAAATTCACCAAGTACAGAAGAGGCTGTTGTATAACTTTGAAGCATTGTTTAATTAAAAAACCAGGAATTTCATCAACTCCTTGTGATTTCTCTGCCCCAAGCGACATAACAACCCGTAAGAGATCGTCTTCATCAAGATTGTAGAAATATACTATTGCCAATGGATTTGTTTTTATAAACGGGCTTACAGTATATATATATATATATATATATATATATATATATATATATATATATATATATATATATATATATATATATAAATATAATTAATCCTTTTACAGACCAGTAATACTATTTCATTTGGATACAATAATATTAAAACTAATAATTGTTGCACTAAAAATATTAAAGATAATTTCAATTCCAGCGAAAACGGAAGTGATATTGCATACGCCAGAATGTAAACCACACGCCTCAATAAATTTGCGCAAAATATAATAATGTTCATATAATAAAATGTGATGAAATGGTACTGGCTTATATTTTAGTGGGTGCCGATTAATAACAAAACTGTAGTATCTTTAACTGTTTCATATTAAAATAAAAATAATTTGAATGATTCGGAATGTATTTCATTATAATACACAAATGCAATTTTAGTATAACTGTCAATGAACCAAATCAAATAAATTGTTTTTAATACTCGTCAGTGCAACATATCTTGAAACATTAAATAAATTTAGGAAACATAATATTTATTAAAATTAAGTGTTGTTTATAATTTAATGAAAAGCGTTAAGTAAACGAATTATCTACGCTTTACACAAATTATGATTTATAAATTTTCTTAAGATAAAAATAGCCACCTTTTGAAAATGGTAGTTTCAAAATTAGGCACTTTAATATTAGGCTGCCACGTTTATTAACAGATGAGAGTTGTTACACTTTATTGATTGAAAAACGTTGGATTGAATACAACTAGAGGATATACTACATCCCCTTTTTGGAAGACCCATAGGAGATCATAGCTACAGTAAATGGCGAACTCACAGAACCAATACCGAAAAGACTTCTTGAGACCCTCCTATCCAATGTAAACTGAGAAGTTGAATAGAAGATAAAAACGTTATGCTATGCTAACGATACTTTAGCAATTTAACAACATAGCAAAGAAGTTTGAAATTATTAGCAGTAAAGAAAAAGTACATGACAATACAAAGCATGATTGAATTAGAGAAAATAGAATGAGATTTGCTTGCTTTTTTATTACTAATAAAGTCAAGAAAGATATTAAAGCATCGAGTGTTATGTGCAGATTTATTATTAGAGAAAATGTATGTTGAAGACCTATCCCATCAATTTCAAATGACAACCAATATATCACTAATTTTTCTTGACAAGGATAAATTTTTCTGGCACATAAAGTTAAAGCACTTTTCAAACAGTAGTTTGAGTTCTGATCATGGCAATTTAACCTACTATATTTCTATGTAGGATCCATCATTTAAAATAAAATATGCAAAGCTAAAGCAAACCCCGCATTTACGAAAATAATTTTTGATAATTTCTGTATATTTTAAATTGCATTTTAAACAGGCAGCAGATCTAAATGATGTTCATTTTGGCTGATCCATGGGAATAGTTATCTGAGAACTTTTTTTACATACTGGGGCCCTAATGTAAAATTTAATTCAGTGTAATTTATGTGTAAGTACATCATCTGATCAGGTTTTTCACTATCCTTGATTAAAGTAGGTTTAATATCAATATGAAATCCAGGAGAATGGGAGTTCAGACCCCATTTATTAATTACCTAAATCATGCGAATTGTGTAGTCGTATAATATTTAGTAATTAGAACTTCCATTCATTAATTTTCTAAAACGACCTCAGAAAGTTTTTACATTTACTTTAAGAATAAATATACGAAATTATGTAGAATATTTGAGACAAATAATTCTTAAAATATTATCGTTTTCGCAATTATTATAGAACTACTCAACGGGAAATAAAAATCCCTTAAAGGTGTTAGAACTTCAATGCACCTATTTTATTAGTACATCTTCTGACCAATTCTACACACTACTCTGTATATTATATTGTGTTCCTGCCGCTTTTGTTGTTGCGATCCACCGAGGGATGCTTTTGGTGAGATCACGTTGCTTACTGTTTTAGTTGTCTAAAATTTACATCAAGTTTCATGGCGTTATAGAAAATAATTCTTTAGTATAAGGCAGTGATTCCCAAAGTGGTTCAGGTGGACCCCCGGGGTCCACGGAAGACTCGACGGAGGTCTACGTTGACGTGAAAAAAAAATGGGGGTTCACAAATTGTAAGTGGGGGTCCACGAAAATTTATCTGGTTTCGATAGTAAAGAACAAAAATGTTGGCTTGGCGGTACCTATCAATGTAGGCAGATAATACACTACTCAAAAAAATTAAGGGAGCAAAAAAAAATTCCAAAATTTTTCGGTGATTTTTGACAGGCTGTATTTCGGTGAAAAATGGTCGTATTGAGACTTTAAAAAAAAGCATTTTGAAGCTTTAAGATTCTAATTTTCAGATTTTTTGGCTAAAATTTTTTAGGAGCTACGGTTCCCATGCAATCCTAATAAATATTTTGCTTTTTTTTTGGTTCACGGGCTTGAAAAAAATTTTTTCAGTTAGGCCGGCATATAGATCAGATAGCCTGTTTACTTAGCATTAATTTCCTTGTTTTAAAACCTCTCTTAATTTTTTTGAGAAGTGTATTTTAAGAAGGTCAGCGACTGTTACTTGTAAAAACTTGCATATTCGATATTCAGTACAACGCGCGTCGAGACTTGCAAAGCGCCGCCCGCCCGCCCGCAACGCAACCCGTTCAGACGTGCAAAGGGACGACTTGTGCTGTGCTTGCAATTTTGCATGAACTTATTTGATTCTTCACCAATATAAATACGAATGCCAAGGACAAACGTTACTCATTTGTTTCCGGAATTTTGAAAAGAAAAGTGTGAGTGAATCGATGTCAGTGTTTGCCAGTGCCGGAAAAAGTAAGTACCTGCCTATTTGTTATTCATACTTTTATTTTATATTGTAATAATATTATATTTGTTATGTTTGCGTGTAGTAGGTACGTAATAAAAATTAAATACTGAACACGGCCATTATTCGATACTTCTATAAAAGAACAGAAAGCCGAGAAAAATTGAACTTTTAGTACTTTTTATTATAAAATTATTTATTTACCCGACTGTGGTGATTCACTAAAGGAGAGATATATGATTGAGCTGCATGTTTGTACATATTTCAGTGCCCTCGTAGTTGCTAATGGTAAATGACTAAAAATATTTTCATAAATTGTACGTGTCTTTATGTACCAATTGTAACATACATCAAAGTAACAAATAAATCATTAAAATCGCGGAGTTTTGATGTCAAAATATTCTTTAAAAGTATTTTCTCTCGAATTTACAGAAATGTATCAAAATATAATTAATCAAAAAATATTTTATATTACATTAAAAGAGGTTCAGCCGTTTTGTGAAAACCTCTATATGGGTCTTAGCAGTTTATTGCTTTTAATAATTAAAATCAGTTTTGCCGCCAGCATTTTGGTTTTTTCATTGCAATAATTAATTAATCCTATTTTATTCTGTTAAAATAGCCATATCCTGTTAAAGTCGCCTTATGATTACTAAAACAAACATTTTTTTTTTACAGGTAGGTAACTGATACGAAACATGACTGAATCTAAGAAAAAATGTCGACAGTACAGTGTTGATTATTTGAAATTTGGTTTTCTTCCATCAAAGGCAGACAAACGATTACCCATATGCCTTTTATGCAACAAAGTTTTGAGTAATGACTCTATGAAACCATCGAAGATCATCTAAGAAGGTGTCATCCTGATAAAATAGGTTAAAGATTTAAAAATATTTTCAAACATTGAAGGAAAAATATGAAAAGAGACCCACCGTGCACAGTATGTTCGCTTCAACGTCTCAAAGTAACGATGATGGCTTGCTTACAATATCTCATTGCTTATAGCGAAATCTGGAAAACCGCACACCATCGGAGAACAGTTAATTTTACCCGCTGTTGAAGAGGTTTTAAAAACTGTTCTGCACAAACCTCCATTTGACGTACTCAAAAGAATTCCTTTGAATAACAACACTGTACAAAGACGTATTGATGAAATGAGCTCTGATATTGAAAGCTTCTTGTGTAATTATCTGCAAACAACTCATTTTTCTATTCAACTGGACGAGTCAACTTTACCTGGTAATGAAGCATTATTATTGGCATTTGTTCGATTTGTTATGGACGAAGAAATTCATGAAGAGCTGCTATTCGCGAAAACGTTGGAGACGGACACTAAAGCCGAATCAATATTTAATGTCCTGAGTGATTTTTTTTAAGGAAAAATCGATTCCATTTACAAACATTATTTCGGTGGCAGCAGATGGAGCTCCTGCCATCTTCGAGCGATATCGTGGATTTATAAGCCATCTTAAAAGAATAGGAGTAACTGCAATTCACTGTGTCATCCACCGATAACACCAGGTAGCGAAAAATTTGAGTGATAGATTGCACCAATCGCTTCAATTTGTGATTAAAGCAGTTAACAAAATAAGAAGCAATGCGTTGAAGGCCCGTTTATTTACACAATTGTGCCACGAAAATGATGAAGACTTCCAACGATTGCTCTACATACTGAAGTACGCTGGTTGTCGAAAGGTGCATGTTTAACAAGATTTTATTCACTTTTTGAATCAGTTTTAGAGTTTCTGGAAAGTTAAGATCCAGATTTAAAAGAAAACTTGACTAAACTGAAAGCAGACATCGCGTATTTGACAGATTTGTTCAAAAAATTTAATGACATTAACTTGCAGTTACAAGGGGACAGCCGAAATTTAATAAAAACAAAGGGTGTAATTTCGGCTTTTCTTGGAAAATTGAAATAAAATATTAGTCAACAAAACTTGTCACAGGCAGAATGTCTTGATGAGGATATTCAGACATACGGTCAACATTTAAATGCCCTGCATGATATCTTCAAAAATAGATTTGAAGATATTCTGACGATGGAAATACCACCATGGATCATAAATCCATTTGATGAAACGGAAGTGGCGAATGTGGTATTACAAGAGGAGCTACTCAACCTTAGCACCAATGAGGAGCTGAAGGTGAAATTTAAAAAAGGCTATCAAACATTTTGGCTGCAGGCAGAAATACCCGAAAAATATCCTGGGCTGTGGGAAATTGCGAGAAAACTTTTGATAGCGTTTCCCTCGTCATACCTTGTCAAAAAAAGTTTTAGTGTCGTTACAAACCTATTAACAAAAAAAAGGAGCAGATTGAACATCACAGAACGGGGAGATTTGCGGTTATTCCTTACAAAACTGAAGCCAAATATTGATAATTTGCTGTCAATCCATCAAGTACATCCCTCCCATTAAAATTATGACTATTTTTTTTTTAATTGTTCATTTGCATTGTTGAAGTTACAGTACGTTATTAATGTTTAATTTTAATTCTATTAAGTCTGTAATCATATTATTTTAATAAAGAGAACACAAGAAAATATATTATTTTTCTTTTTATTTTTACCACTCCGAATTTAGGGTTGGAACTCAGCCACGACGCAAATTTCCATCGTTAGATCTAATCTTCACATTTTTTGACGAGTTTTGGGAATATGGCAGAAATGTAGCAGCAGGGGGTCCACCGAAACCAGTAAAATTTTGAAAGTGGTCTACGAGAAAAAAAAGTTTGGGAAGCTCTGCCCTAAAGGTGTCAAAAGAACCTGTTGGTCGTATTTTGCATGAACATTTGGGCATGAGAAAGCTCTGTTTGAAATCGGTACTGCGTTTGTTCACAGTGGACCAAAAATAACAATGTGTAGATGATTCTGAGCGCTATTTGAACCTGTTTAAGCGTAATAAAAATGATTTTTTCATGCGATATGTAACAACGAATGAAACATGGATCCACCACTACACACCAGAACCAAATCGGCAATTAGCTGAGTGGACAGCAGCCGGTGAAAACCGCCTGGAGAGACCAAAGACACACACAACAGTCGGCTGGGAAGGTTTTAGCCTCTGTATTTTGGGATGCGCATGGAATAATTTTCATCGATTATGCTGAACGACTATTATCTATTCGCAGACCTCAAAAAATGCCCGCGGGAAAGAAATTTGGCTCCAATGAAGAAGTTATCGGCGAAACTGAGGCCCATTTTGAAGGTAAAGATAAATCTTTCTACGAGAAAGGTATAGAAATGCTAGAAAAGCGTTAGACTGATTCTATCGCTCTTGAAGAATTGATGAATAAAGTCGAATTTTGCAAAAAAAAATGTGTTTTTTAAGTAGCTAGACTAAAAACTTTTCAGTCTACGTGTTATATACAGCAGATATGAACAGAAAACTATATTTCTACAGAATAAGTCTTTTACGTTATTAAGTATCCTGTACGCATAAAAAAATACGCCGTGCATACAGTATGGTTCAAAATTTAAAATAGTCGAATTCCTTCCTCTCCCAAGTTGTTTCCTTCCTTTTGACATTAACTTTATTCTTTTACTCGTCACTAACATATATTTATTATCGCATTTGTGGGAATCTTTTCTTCGTTCGCAATTCGTCTCCGATAAATAATAACTGGGACCTCTTTTATAACACCTTCATTTATTACCGTTTTCTGGCTGAAAGCCGAATAGATAAGATACAGGTTAATACAAAATAAAACAACGTGTTTTGTTAAGATTTTCCACTTTATTTTAATTACTATGACTATGGTTTCGACGACACTGTGTCTTCTTCAGGTAACTTACAACTACTGTGAATAGTTGAAAGTTATCTGAAAGGGACACTGTGCTGTCGAAATGGAATTCTAATTGGGAAATGAGTTTCCATCAAATATCGACTAACTCCATAAATAATTTGTTACAAAAAGACGGGTGAATGTCCTGAAAGTGAGTGAGTAACAATTATCTACTTAAATGTGTGCATTTCTTGACATTTTGTGGATTCTAAATTAATACGACAGTAGAGAAATATATAAGATGTGGCAGGAGTCTCATATAACGCTATTAGTCAAAAACCGAATATGTTTTTGTTAAAGAACATTTCCAACAAAAGTCGTTTAATACCATGTTTACTAGTCAATGATACCATTATTCTTTGGGCTAATAAGTAACGATCTATCATGTCACTCTTACGCAACAATACGAGTTCGGTGGACTAATTAATGACAATCTGAAGGAAAGAGGTATAGAAGATCTTTACTGGTTAGTTAGCTAAAAAATGTAGGACTGGCTACTACTAGTTTAATCCTATTTGCGTTTCTAATTAACATACGAGGCTGGTTTGAAAAGTCCGTGCAAAAATAAAAACTACTTATGTGTTTGGGGTAAACCTTTTTTATTTTTCGACATAGTCTCCTTTTAGGCTTATATACTTCGTCCAACGATGTTCTAGTTTGTTGATCCCTTCCGAATAATAGGATTTGTCCAAGTCTGCAAAATATCCATTAGTGTCTGCAATCACCTCCTCGTTTGAATAAAATCTTTGTCCCGCCAGCCATTTCTTCAAATTGGGGAACAAATAGTAGTCCGAGGGAGCCAAGTCTGGAGAATAGGGGGGATGTGAAACGAGTTGGAATCATATTTCCATTAATTTTGCGACCACAACTGCTGAAGTGTGTGCTGGTGCGTTGTCGTGATGGAAAAGGACTTTCTTGTGGGCCAATCGCGGGCGTTTTTCTTGCAGCTCGGTTTTTCAAACGGTCCAATAACGATAAGTAATATTCACCTGTAATAGTTTTTACCCTTTTCCAGATAGTCGATGAGGATTATCTCTTGCGAATCCCAAAAGACAGTCGCCATAACCTTTCCGGTCGAAGGAACGGTCTTCGCCTTTTTTGGTGCAGATTCCCCCTTGGTAACCCATTGTTTATATTGTTGTTTGGTTTCAGGAGTATAGTAATGTATCCATGTTTCATCCACAGTGACGAAACGACGCTTAAAGTCCTCCGGATTCTTCTGGAACAGCTGCAAACCATCCTTGCAACACTTCACACGATTCCGTTTTTGGTCAAGCGTGAGCAATCGCGGCACCCATCTTGCGGATAGCTTTCTCATGTCCAAATGTTTATGCAAAATATTATGTACCCGTTCAGTCGAGATGCACTAGCAATCTCACGCACCTTAACTCTTCTGTCATCCATCACCATATCATGGATTTGATCAATGATTTCTGGAGTCGTGACCTCCACAGGCCGTCCAGAACGTTCAGCGTCACTTGTGCCTATATGGCCAGTCCGAAACTTATAAACTGTTCTAATCGAAGGTGCGGAGTCACCATAATGTTTATCAAGCTTCTCTTTAGTCTCCTGAGGCGTTTTGCCTTTCATAAAGTAATGTTTAATCACCACACGAAATTCTTTTTCGTCCATTTCTTGAAAATCACTCGACTTCCTTGATTCACACGAATGCCAAACACAAAGAAATAGACCAATATGGCTGAAACTTGGTGTGCGTTCATTCAAGAGATGCTACTAACTAAACATGACCTCGATACGCGCCGGTGGTGCCATCTCTCGGACTTTGCACGGACTTTTCAAACCAGCCTCGTAGTAGAACAAATGAGCGCAAAATAAAATGCCAGCTAAAAAAGCATTTCGAAAAAATTAACGGTTACATCTTTCATATTTATATCTGTTTATTTTCTTAATTGATTTACCGTTAATTGGAGTTTGAGTTTATTTTACTAAACTATTATTCTTACACGAGGGAGAGAGAGAGTTTTTAATTTGAAGTACCTACTTCCAAGTATATTTATAAATATTACTGAGTTGATCGACACGTCACTTAACAATAATGCGGACTCCAAGAATAAACTTTTAAAATAATGTTGAAATCTACATGTAAACTTAAAATAGACTGTCCGGATCTATTTTAAAGTTTTTACGCGTGGATTTAAAAAAAATGTGAGCGATGGCAACAGGTTTATTTCTTTCATTAGGTGACATACATGCTAAGAGCACAAATAGCCTTGGTTTCTTTCAAGGAGATCAGATGATTTTTATTCAAGAAAAAGAGTTAACATTTTTAGGTCATGGGCACATTTATTTTATAAATACATATTAAAATTTGTTTATTTGTGTTAAGGTTATGTGTAAATGCAGGTCATGTTGGCAACTGTACAATATATTTTTCAGGAAGACTTATATGCGTAAGTGTAAACGTGGTAAAAGATTTCGTAAAAATTTATAAAGTGTTTTACCCAATACTTTCCTTGCAAATATGCCGTTCTAAAACAAATATAAAATTTGACTATTTCATATCAAAGAATAACACCAGTACAATTTATGCTGAAATATAAAAAAAAAATTCTCGCCTTTAAAAACTTTGAACAGGATATAACACATTTTATGAACTAAGTAATTCCTTTGATCTCACCAAACCCACATCCTAGACAAATGCTGGTAATATTATAGAAACTATACATTATTTAACAACGGGTGTGGTCAAAATTGAAAATAGTGAAAAAATAACTTAATTTCAGAATTTGGGTTCCCTAAAAAAGGACATAAATCACATACGAAGCAACCTCTCTATCTTCCTCCACCGCTCCATTAACCTCTTACAACTTTAACTATATATATATATATATATATATATATATATATATATATATATATATATATATATATATATATATATATATAAACTCCTGGACAAAATTAACGCAACAATCTGAAAATTAATTTATCTATTTATTTTGTTTCGTTGTTCATGACAGAAATCAAAACAATTCGTTTAGATTTACAGTTTTAAAAAATTTTTTAGAAGATAAACAATTTTCTGTAATAATGCGATAGATTTTCTTTAAAAGTAAGCTTATAAATTGTTCCCTTTTTCAAAGTAATACATTTTTGTGGTAGACTGTTTTATTTTTGACCCCGAAGACTTAGAAAAATGAATCGAACAAGGAATTTAACTGAACACGAGTTAGTGCGAGCCTCAGTTTTATTGGACGGGGGATATTGTCAGAGTTATGTTGCCAATTTGTTAGGCAAACATCGTTCCACAATTAGGCGTATGGTAAGACGGTTGAATGAAGTAGGAACTTATTCTAGAAGGCTAGGGGAAGGGCGAAAACGATGCACTAGCGACCTAGATGAACGTTTTATAAGACAATATGCTTTAAGAAACAGGACTGTCACTAGTTCTATAATAAGAAACGAACTCGAAGCTGTTCGCAATGTCACAATTTCTTCTAAAACAGTTAGACATTTAGAGAGTTACACAAATATTAAAAATAAAACTTTGTCAATAAACATTAGTTAAAAACACTTTTTGAAGACCGAAACATAACTGCAAGAAACACCATGATGTTGAAATGGTACTCTATTTTAAAATTTTTTGACGTCGAGTTTAGTAACTATTTAGTGATATTTTAGTCCGAACCGGATATTGTTGGTAGTCTATGTCGTCATCAGGTCGACAAAAAACCATAAAAAGTATTGAAGTTAGGGATGTGGTAAATTTTTTAGGTGGATGCTAATTTTAGATAAATTATTAATTATTAATGATATCTATTTTTTAGTTTTAATTTTATAAAAAAGGGGGACTTAAATTTGATGAATGTTACTCTTCGGCGAGTTATTTATTATTAATTATATTAATTCTTTAATTTTATAATCAAGAGATTCATAGACTAATTTAAAAATTTTGAAAGAGAAAATTAATACTGGACATTATTTATATATGTCATATTTAATTTTAATTATTTAATTTTAACAAGAAGACATAGAAAAGTAACTGATAATAAATAGCAAAAATGACAGAAGGAGAAAAGAAACGTCAACTTTACTAGAAACTAATTTTTTCATAAAGATCGTTCTTTTTTATTGGTTTGGTATAGTTTTGTGTTAGTAAATAAGTATACATGGAGCTCAATCCTTCTATGTCTTTTTTGTGATTGAGATTATTTTTACAGGTTTGTATGTAACACATTTCCAAGAAACTTCTTCTGAAATAATTAGTCTCAACATCCAGAATGAAGCTGTTGTTATATTGTACTCTGTGTAAGCTCAAGCTAGTTGCGTTAGGTTTGTGTTTACTATCACTTTTGTGTAGCGCTAATCTTTTAGAGAGCTTTTGTGAAGTTTGTACAACGTAGACCAAACCACATTGACAGGGAATGCCATAGATTATATTAGATCTTTGTAAAGTATCGGTTTTATCTTTTAAATTGGTATAAAAACAATTCATTCTTTTTATGTTGTAATTAGCAATTTTAATGTTTGTATTTTTAAAAAGAGAAGACAAGGACTGGGAAAGGCCTTCAATGTATTGTAACTTTCCTACTTTAATATCGACATTAGTGGTAACAGTTGGATTAATTTGAAGGGGGGGGTCTTTGAAAATTCTTTTTAATTAGAGCTTTAGGATAGTAATTGTCCAACAAAATGTTTTCCAACAGTTTTACATTTTTTTCTTTAAATGAGGGGTGGCAAATCTTATCTATTCTGTTCTTTAGTCCTCTGATGATGTTCAGTTTCTGTTTCATAGGGTGATAAGAATAGAATGGGATATATCTACCAGAACTTGATTTTTTCCTATACCAGTCCAGTTTGACTATATTATTTTCTGAGCGTACAACCCTAGTATCCAGAAACGGAACAGCACAGTTAGTCTCCTCCTCAACAGTAAATACTAATTTATGACTGAAAGAATTGTAAATGTTAAGAGTGTCCTGTACACTTCCGGCCGGTAAAGCGACTAACAAGTCATCTACATATTGAAAAAGAAGGGGAAATTCAAATTCAACCCTTGAAATAACAAAATAAAGAAGTTTATTCATAACAATTTCGGCCAGGATTGGTGAAATAGCACTTCCCATTGGGACGCCAATTTTTTGTCTGTAGAATGTACTATTGAAGGAGAAAAATGTATTTTCATATAAAAAAGTAATGATTAGTAGAAACTGTTCTTTAGGAATATTACATATTTCTTCTATTGATGTGAAATGTTCATTTAATATTGATATAATAAGGTCTAGAGAAATATTAGTAAACAGTGAAACTACATCGAAAGAAGCAAGTACAAAACCCTCTGGCAAAATAAAGCCATTAATCTTCTCTGCAGATTCGAAGGTATTTTTAATTCCGAATTTATTAAAAGTTGAAAAAGCTGTTTCTAAAATAGAGGCTATATATTTAGCAAGTGGTTGTGTAGATGCTCCTACACAGGAAACTATTGGTCTTAAAGGTATATCTGGTTTATGTATTTTTGGTAGACCATAATATTTGGGACAAATCCCATTATAAGTTGTCAATGTGCGAGCAGTTGCTTCATCTAAAAACTTACTATCTTTTAATGATTTAATTAATTTATTGCATTTAATTTCTATTTTTGAAGTGGGATCGTGATGTATTATTTCATAAGTACTCTCATCTTGAAGTAGGGAGTGTGATTTCTCAAGGTAGGAAGTTATTGACATAGCAACAGTAACATTGCCTTTATCAGACCTAGTAATCAGTAAATCGGGATGGTTTTTTAAGAAAATTTTTGTTTCCTTCTCTAATTTATGAGTGACAGAAGTTTTGTCTTTATGTGATATTACATAGTTAGTAATTAGGTTTACAGCCCTTGCACCAATGTAGTCTTGTTTTTGTGGGGGGACATAGTGAATTAATTCTTCTACCTCAGACAGTAGACTAAACATGTTAATATCTTTGTTAGATATAGTGAGACTAAACTTGGGACCAAGGGCTAGAAACCCTTTTACATTAGGTGGTATTTCCACCAAATTTTCCAAATTTCTTTTTTAAAAATTCTATTTTTTTTAATGTTGTTTTTTTTTAATTTTATTGAATAAAAATTTATATTTTACTATATATATATATATATATATATATATATATATATATATATATATATATATATATATACAGTCCCTGGCCAAATTATTAGACGCACTGCAAGATTTCATGTAAAATATTAATTACCGAGTGATATTGTACCGTTTTATTATTTTAAATTGATTTGTTTTTTATTTTTTATATTATCCAATCAATTACCTATTTATTTGACATAAATAAAACAGCATTAATTTAGAAAAGCATAAGTTTATTAAGTTTTAAAGAAAAGTGAAATTAATGTTAGTAAAAGTCAATATTTAGTTGAGCCACCTTTAGCCGCTATCAAAGCTTTAATTCTGCGCGGCATGCTATCAATGCAAGATTGTACTGTCTCCTGCATTTGAGGATGATGATTCCACACATGAATTATCTTTTCTAGGAGCTGGGTTTTGTTGGTAATCACATCTTTAGCCACTTCATACCCGGCCAATCCAACAGAGGGATATGCCAAAAAGCTTTAACAGACCGAGCAGTGTGGCAGGGAGTTCCATCTTGCATGAAAGTGAATGGTTCCCCATTTGGAAACCATTCTCTGAGCTGCGGAATCAACCGATTTTGTAATACTTCTTTGTACTGATCTTGCCTCATTATTCCTTTGACGACGTACAGACGTCCAGTGCCCTTGCCGCTGATGACTGACCAAATCATCACTTTGGTGGGATGTTTAACCGTCGGGACGACACAATCAGGATGAAACTTTTCTCCATGACGACGACGCACATACTGAGCTTTATTCTGCAAAATTTCGAATGTGCTTTCGTCACTGAAGCAGACCTGTCAAAAATAGGAAAAATATATAAACTTCCATGTTTATTTGCTTTATTTAACTGAAAATGATAATAATGTATCAATTATTGATTAAATTGCTGTATCTTACCGATCTCCAGAAGTCCACATCTTTGTCTTGCCATTGTTTGGCCCACTTCAGGCGCTTTGCTTTCATTGCAGCTGTTAACTTGGGCTTCCTGGCGGGGCGACAGGGCTTAAAATCTAATTCTTTCAATTTTCTTCGAACAGTGCGCTTAAAAGCATTTACGCTAGCATCCTGGAGTTGTGATTTTATTACCTTTGTGGTAGCAAATCTGTTTTCTACACAAATTTTCTTCAAACATCTCTCTGACCGTGGAGTGAAAATTGGTTTTCTACCGCATCTTTTCTTCCTTTTCGGGCTTAATTCCTTCCCTGACTCAATTTTCTTTTTTATGCGTCGTACACTAGCTTCAGAAACCTCCAATCTTCGTGATATTTCTCGGTTTGTAAATGTTTTTGCAATCACAAGGGCCTTCACTTCAGCTTTTTTACGTGGTGAAAGATCGCCTTTTCTACCCATAATGAAAATAGTCCAATTACTTTTTTAAAACACTGCATACAAAATAAACTAATAACTGAGTAGTATAAAACTGTTAAACAAACAATCACAGTCCATAAAGCCACAGAAACACGTCCGTACCTGACTCGATTCCGATCGCGATTGATACAGATTTGTACTTGTTTACGTTCATGTATCACTTTGTCAACACACTGTTTCCATATGTTAAAAATAAATACAAATATGTAGTCTACAACAATTCTTTTAAATAAAAAACAATAATATTGTAGTTCAAATATACCATTATTGTATAAAAACTCTTAAGAAACATAAAATTACTAAAAAAAAATACAGTGCGTCTAATAATTTGGCCAGGGACTGTATATATATATATATATATATATATATATATATATATATATATATATATATATATATATATATATATATATATATATATATATATATATATATATATATATATATATATATATATGTATATGTATATATTATATATATATATATATATATATATATATATATATATATATATATATATTTAAATTAAATTTTATAAAAAATCCCAAATAAAATCTAAAAAATTCTAATAATGCTATTGAAACTAAATATTATTTATAATAAATATTACGTGAACAAAAAAATGTGGAAACATTCTATTGAAACTATACAATATTTAACGACCCCTTTTACCCCCTCATATGGTTAAAATAGAAACAAAGGAAAAAATAATGTAAGTTTCTGATTCCTCGACTGCAAACACAGGGAGAAGAACATAGAACAGGATATATACGAATCAACACCTCTAAATCTCCTTCCGCAACCCTTACATGTTTTACTATATATATTTATGAATAAAATTTGCTTATTATCTCTAAAACAGGAAAAATTACCATATTACTATTAAAATCAGACATAATTTATCGACTTCCATTTTCACACCCTCCACGTGAAGCGACGTCGCGACTATAGAAGGTATTATATACGAGGCTGGTTTGAAAAGTCCGTACAAAAATAAAAACTACTTATGTGTTTGAGGTAAACCTTTTTTTATTTTTCGACATAGTCTCCTTTTAGGCTTATACACTTCGTCCAACGATGTTCTAGTTTGTTGATCCCTTCCGAATAATAGGATTTGTCCAAGTCTGCAAAATATCCATTAGTGTCTGCAATCACCTCCTCGTTTGAATAAAATCTTTGTCCCGGCAGCTATTTCTTCAAATTGGGGAACAAATAGTAGTCCGAGGGAGCCAAGTCTGCAGAATAAGGGGGATGTGAAACGAGTTGGAATCCTATTTCCATTAATTTTGCGACCACAACTGCTGAGGGTGTGCTGGTGCGTTGTCGTGATGGAAAAGGACTTTCTTGTGGGCTAAACGCGGGCGTTTTTCTTGCAGCTCGGTTTTCAAATGGTCCAATAACGATGAATAATATTCACCTGTAATAGTTTTACCCTTTTCCAGATAGTCGATGAGGATTATCCCTTGCGAATCCCAAAAGACAATCGCCATAACCTTTCCGGCCGAAGGAACGGTCTTCGCCTTTTTTGGTGCAGATTCCCCTCTGGCAACCCATTGTTTAGATTGTTGTTTGGTCTCAGGAGTATAGTAATGTATCCATGTTTCATCCACAGTGACGAAACGACGCTTAAAGTTCTCCGGATTCTTCTGGAACAGCTGCAAACCATCCTTGCAACACTTCACACGATTCCGTTTTTGGTCAAGCGTGAGCAATTGCGGCACCCATCTTGCGGATAGCTTTCTCATGTCCAAATGTTTATGCAAAATATTATGTACCCGTTCAGTCGAGATGCCCACAGCACTAGCAATCTCACGCACCTTAACTCTTCTGTCATCCATCACCATATCATGGATTTGATCAATGATTTCTGAAGTCGTAACCTCCACAGGCCGTCCAGAACGTTCAGCGTCACTTGTGCCCATATGGCCAGTCCGAAAATTTTGAAACCACTTATAAACTGTTCTAATCGAAGGTGCAGAGTCACCATAATGTTTATCAAGCTTCTCTTTAGTCTCCTGAGGCGTTTTGCCTTTCATAAAGTAATGTTTAATCACCACACGAAATTCTTTTTCGTCCATTTCTTGAAAATCACTCGACTTCCTTGATTCACACGAATGCCAAACACAAAGAAATAGACCAATATGGCTGAAACTTGGTGTGCGTTCATTCAAGAGATGCTACTAACTAAACATGACCTCGATACGCGCCGGTGGTGCCATCTCTCGGACTTTGCACGGACTTTTCAAACCAGTCTCGTATGTGCGAAGTTTGAAACTGATCTCATGTCGTTCAAGAGTTACCGTGCCAACAGACTGATGAAAATGAGTGCCCTTAAAAAGGTAAATAAATTCAAAAATCTTGGAGAGAGTCATTTGACTCCTGATCCTAAAACTCATAGAATCGCGTTATAAGTTACTAAAGCGAATCAAAAAAAACTTTTAAAATTATTAGAATGATATGTTATAAACAGACATAAATAGAATGGGTACTCATAACACCAATTTAACTTAATAGCTATTATTTATGCAACAAGTTAGAAAAAAGGAGTGTTCTCCACGTGAGAATTAGACATCATGCTGCGAACCAACATTTGAGAAGCGCTTTAACACAACATTTTATTTCAATTAGTTTACAAAACCTACTCAACAAACCTTTTTTCAATTCGGTAAGTTTTTCCTTAATAAAAGTCTCTATTAAAGTTTAATTTTTGGTTTTCGGAACAAACAGTTTTCCCTTTTTTAAGATTTTTTATTAGATTATTTCAAATTTAGAAATGAGCTTTTGTGTCCGGCATACTGAAAGTCACGAAAACATAATTTACATAATTCATATTTTACATTCCTTTTTCATAGTCGTCATAAATCTACTCTTTTAAAACAAATATCGTACCACGCTATAACAGCTGATAAAGAAAAAGTAATTTTATTTACCAAACAAAAGAAGTTAATGGAAATTATTAACATTTTTACATAGTTTTTCTTTTAAATAAACTTTGCAAGTTTTATTGTACACAAAGTCTGAGAGTCGAAGCATGTAAATATTTTGGAAATTGGTGAGGTATTTTAAACGCAATAAGAATTACGGAGTCAGTATTTATTAAAGTTTTAAATTTCTTTTTAAATATTTAGTTACAGTTATCGTTAACATCGTTGATCTAAATTTAGATCGCCTATAAAATTTATTGGGTTTTAATTTAGAGATAATTTGGCCGAATAAAAACAAGGATCATAAAAAAAATGAGCTGAATATTCAGATCCAAAAATCGATAAAGTAGTCTCCTTGCAAATACACAATTCTAAAGAAAGCCCTTTCATTTTCTCATCCATCCATCCATACATTAATCCAGGTACTGTAACTCGACATTTTAAATGATTAATAAGTGATATATATCAATTACATTAAAAAAGTGAATTGAGGAAGTGCTTTAGGGATATTTACAAATGAAACTACAGTGAAGTCTCCTTATAACGAACCCGTTTATAGCGAATTTCCGGTTAAAATGAACTATTTTATAACGCACGAAAAAACTTCCATAAGACCAATGCAAATTTTTATCGGTTAAAACGAACCCGGTTATAACGAACTTCCGGATTAAGCGAACCAAATTTGGATGTTTTGTGTCCGTTTATAACGAACTTGCTATTCTCTGTGCTTAATGTTGCGCGACTTCATCTAGAGAAATCACCGAAACTCGCCGGGAACCCTTATTCTTCACTTCACTTGTGTTATGCGGTTCTAATGCATATTTGATCAAAGAAGCAAAGTGAATGTTTAAGTTTTTATTTTAAAATGAGTACACAAAAACGTAAAGCCTTTATTTTAAAAGACAAACACGATATTATAAGGAAAATAGAAAATGGAGTTAAACAAAGTGATGTTTGCAAACAGTTGAATTTAATTAAATCTACGGGTTCTATTATATGGAAGAAGAGGCAACAAATCTTATCAATCTATAATAATATATATAAAATGCAACGTCTCTCTGTCTGTCTGTCTGTCCGTTAGTGCGCTTATCACTGGAGAACCACTTATCCGATTTACGTACTTTTTTTTTTTTAAAACATACATATGTTCTCTGGCCAGGTTACAGGCTATATTTTATTACCATAGGTAGCATAAGGAATGAGCAGTGACGATAATACTGAATGAAGTCGGAAAAGTTTGCTCCCAGCGCGTTCCCTTGCAATACACAGCCTAAACCATTAAATATGGAACAATGTTATGTAACAGAGGATATTTATAATCTATAATCTATAATATATATATAATGCAATATCTCTCTGTCTGTCTGTCTGTCCATTAGTGCGTTTATCACGCGAGAATCACTTATCCGATTTACGTATATTTTTTTAAATTCATACATATATTCTTTGGCCAGGTGATATAATAATAATAATAATCTATATCTATACTATAAATAAAATGAAACGTTTCTCTGTCTGTCTGTCTGTCCATTAGTGCGCTTATCCCCCGAGAACCACTTATCCGATTTACGTGATTTTTTAAATTTATACATATGTTCTCTGACCAGGTTATAGATATATATTTTATTACATCTATAATATATATAAAATGCAACATATCTCTGTCTGTCTGTCCGTTAGTGCGCTTATCATTGGAGAACCACTTATTGGATTTACGTACTTTTTTTTTAAACATACATATGTTCTCTGGCCAGGTTACAGGTTATATTTTATTACGATAGGTAGCATAAGGAATGAGCAGTGATGATAATGGTGAATGAAGTCGGAAAAAAGTTTGTCGCTAGCGCGTTCTCTTGCAATACACAACCTAAACCATTAAATATGGAACAATATTATGTAGCAGAGAATATCTATAATCTATAATATATATAAAATGTAATGTCTCTCTGTCTGTCCATTAGTGCGTTTATCATGCGAGAATCACTTATCCGATTTACGTGTCTTTTTTTAAATTCATACATATATTCTTTGGCCAGGTTATATAATAATATAAATCTATATCTATAATATCTCTCTGTCTGTCTGTCTGTCCGTTAGTGCGCTCATCACTGGAGAACCACTTATCCGATTTACGTGCTTTTTTTTTAAAACATACATATGTTTTCTGGCCAGGTTATATGCTATATTTTATAACGTTAGATAACATGAGGAATAAGCAATGACGATAATCGTGAATCAAATCGGAAAAAAGTTTGCCGCTAGCCCGTTCTCTTGCAATACACTGCCTAAACCACTAAATATAGAACAATATTATGTAGCAAAGGATATCTATAATATATATAAAATGCAACGTCTCTCTGTCTGTTTGTCCGTTTGTGCGCTTATCACTGGAGAACTACTTATCCGATTTACGTGCTTTTTTTTTAAACATGCTAAACCATTAAATATGGAACAATATAATGTAACAAAGAATATCTATAATATATATAAAATGCAACGTTTCTCTGTCTGTCTGTCCGTTAGTGCGCTTATCACTTATTCAATTTACGTGCTTTTTTTAAATATACATATGTTCTCTGGCCAGGTTATAGGATATATTTTATTACGTTAAGTGACATAAGCAATAAGCAGTGACGATAATAGTGAATCAAGTCGGAGAAAAGTTTGCCGCTAGCGCGTTCTCTTGCAATACACTGCCTAAAGCATTAAATATGGAACAATATCATGTAGCAAGGAATATAATACATATAAAATGCAACGTCTCTCTGTCTGTCTGTCCGTTAGTGCTATTATCACTCGAGAACCACTTATCCGATTTACGTGTTTTTATAAATTTATACATATGTTCTATATAATTCGATATAAGCCTAGATAATTGGAGTTATGGTGAGATAATGGGAGTTATGGTGAGATAATGGGAGATAAGGAGAAATATTGGGAGATAAGTTGAGATAAGCCTAGATAATGGGAGATAAGGTGAGATAATGGGAGATAAGCAGAAATAATGGGAGATAAGCAGAGATAAGCCTAGATAATGGAAATTATGTAGAGATAATGGGAGATAAGGAGAAACAATGGGAGATAAGGGGAAATAATGGCAGATATTTTATTACATTAGGTAACATAAGGAATAAGCTGTGACGATAGTAGTCAAGTCCACGCGAGCGGAGCCGCGGGCACTGCTAGTCTATGATAAAAGAAACTTTAGTTGTAAAAAAGTAAGAAAATCTATACATGACCAAGTCAATAAAGGACTCCTTAAATGGTTGAGTCAAAAACGACATGAACATGTTCTTATTATCGGCTATACTTTACAAGAGAAAGCTAGTAAATTGGGAAGGAATATAAAGAACATGAGTTAACTGTTCTAGAAGTTGGATTGAACGATTTAAAAAGCGACATAATATTAATGGGGGTAAGATAGTAGGAGACACTGCAGGAGTGGGTATGACTGTTGTTGATCAGTATGTGTGTGTGTATGGCTGGAAATTCGATAAAGTTATGAATAGTGGACATTTTTAATGCGGATGAAACGAGTTTATTTTATAAGATGACACCTGATAAAACATTAAAGCTTGTCGTAGAGAATTGTGCTGATAGAAAATTATCAAAAGTAAGGATTACTGTGTTGGTAACTGCAAATATGTCTGGAACAGAGAAAAGAAAATTGTTGGTGATAGGGAAGTCCGCCAATCTTAGGTGTTTTAAAAACAAACATTTACCAGTAAAGCACAAATCAAACAGTAAAGCCTGGATGACATCAGAAATTTTTAAAAACGAACTGATCGAATGGGACAAAGAATTAAAATTCACAAACAGAAAAATATTACTTTTGATTGACAACTGTCCAGCGCACCCTGAAGGTATCTACAGCAAATAATATTGGTTTTTATGCCTCCAACACAAGTGCAAAGCTGCAGCCTATGGATCAAGGTGTGATACATTCTTTAAAATGTCATTATAGAAAAAAAACTTATGAAAATGTTAGACACGATCGATAAAAGTAACATTTTTTCTGTAACTCTCTTGTCTAGAATTTGTTTACGATGCTGACATTCAACAAAGTACAGTGGAAATCGAGATTAAAAAGATGTTTAATCACTTTAATTTTGACGAATATGTATATGCTGATAAAACGAATTAATGACAAGAGAAATATTAACTGATGATCAAATTGTGACATAAGTGACTTCTGGAAAGATTTTAAGCGATAATAACGACGAAGACGAGCTTGAAGAAGGAGATAATATTTATGTTCCATCCAATTCAGATATGACTATGAAAATGGCTGAAACCCGCAATTTTTTGGAATCTCGTGAAGCTCCTGAACATATATGGAGTAGTTTTTGTGACCTTGATAATTATATTATATTTTTCAAGTAAAATTGTACAAACGAAAATTGCTGATTTTATTGTATAAACTACGTATTTTAATGTTTTCGTTTATACTCGTATATGTACCATCATCTATAATATATATAAAATGCAACGTCTCTCTGTCTGTCTGTCTGTCTGTCTGTCCGTTAGTTCGCTTATCCCTCGAGATCCACTTATCCGATTTACGTGATTTTTTAAATTCATACATATGTTCTCTGACCAGGTTATAAATATATATTTTATTACATCTATAATATATATAAAATGCTACGTATCTCTGTCTGTTTGTCTGTTTGTGCGTTTATCACTGGAGAACCACTTATCCGATTTATGTGCTTTTTTTTAAAACATGCTAAACCATTAAATATGGAACAATATCATGTAGCAAAGAATATCTATAATATATAAAAAAAATGTAACGTCTCTCTGCCTGTCTGTCTGTCCGGTAGTGCGCGTATCACTGGAGAACCACTTATCCGATTTATGTGCTTTTTTGTTAAACATACATATGTTCTCTGGCGGTTATAGGATATATTTTATTATGTTAGGTGAGATAAGGAATAAGCAGTGATGATAATAGTGAATCAAGTCAGAGAAAAGTTTGCCGCTAGCGCGTCCTCTTGCAATACACTGCCTAAAGCATTAAATATGGAACAATATCATGTAGCAAAGAATATAATATATATATAAAATGCAACGTTTCTCTGTCTGTGTGTCTGTCCGTTAGTGCGCTTATCACTCGAGAACCCCTTATCCGATTGACGTGTTTTTTTTTTTTTAATTCATACATTTGTTCTCTGGCCAGTTTATCTATAATATTCTGTCTATAATATATATAAAATGCAACGTCTCTCTGTTTGTCTGTCCGTTAGTGCGCTTATCACTTGAGAACCACATCCGATTTACGTATTTTTATAAATTTATACGTAGGTTCTATATAATTCGATATAAGTCTAGATAATGAAAGATAAGGTGAGATAATGGGAGATAAGGAGAAATAATGGGAGATAAGTCGAGATAAGCCTCGATAATGGGAGATAAGTTGAGATAATGGGAGATAAATATAAATAATGAGAGATAAGGAGAAATAATGGGAGATAAGCAGAGATAAGTCTAGATAATGGGAGTTATGGTGAGATAATGGGAGATAAGAAGAAATAATGGGAGATAAGGAGAAATATTGAGAGATAAGTCGAGATAAGCATAGATAATGGGAGATAAGGAGAGATATTGAGAGATAAGGGGAAATATTGAGAGATAAGGGGAAATATTGAGAGATAAGGGGAAATAATGGGAGATATTTTATTACGTTGGGTAACATAAGGAATAAACAGTGACGATAGTGGTGAATAAAGTCCACGCGAGCGGAGCCGCGGGCCCGGCTAGTCTATAATATATATAAAATATCTATCTCTGTCTGTCTGTCCGTTAGTGCGCTGATAACTAGAGAACCACTTATCCGATTTACGTACTTTTTTTTTAAACATACATATGTTCTCTGGCTAGGTTACAAGCTATATTTTATTACGATATGTAGCATAAGGAATGAGCAGTGACGATAATAGTTAATGAAGTCGGAAAAAAGTTTGTCGCCAGCGCGTTCTCTTGCAATACATAGCCTAAACCATTGAATATGGAACAATATTATGTAGCAGAGAATATCTATAATATATATAAAATGCAACGTCTCTCTGTCTGTTTGTCCGTTTGTGCGTTTATCACTGGAGAACCACTTATCCGATTTACGTGCTTTTTTTTAAACATGATAAACCATTAAATACGGAACAATATGATGTAGCAAAGAATATCTGTAATATATATAAAATGCAACGTTTCTCTACCTGTTTGTCCGTTAGTGCGCTTATCACTGGAGAACCACTTATCCTATTTACGAGCTTTTTTTTTAAATATACATATGTTCTCTGGCCAGGTTACAGGATATATTTTATTACGTTAGGTGACATAAGGAATAAGCAGTGACGATATTAGTAAATCAAATCGGAACCTTTGCCGCTAGCGCGTTCTCTTGTAATAAACTGCCTAAAGCATTAAATATGGAAGAATATCATGTAGCAAAGAATATAATATATATAAAATGCAATGTTTCTCTATACGTCTGTCTGTCCGTTAGTGCGCTTATCACTCGAGAACCGATTTACGTGTTTTTTATAAATTTATACATATGTTCTATATAATTCGATATAAGCCTAGATAATGGGAGATAAGGTGCGATAATGGGAGATAAATATAAATAATGGGAGATAAGGAGAAATAATGGGAGATAAACAGAGATAAGTCTAGATAATGGGAGTTATGGTGAGATAATGGGAGATAAGGAGAAATAATGGGAGATAAGGAGAAATATTGTGAGATAAGTCGAGATAAGCCTAGATAATGGGAGATAAGGTGAGATAATGGAAGATAAGGGGAAATAATGGGAGATAAGGAGAAATAATGGGAGATGAGCAGAGATAAGCCTAGATAATGGAAATTATATAGAGATAAGGGGAAATAAAGGGAGATAAGGGGAAATAATGGGAGACAAGGGGAAATAATGGCAGATATTTTATTACGTTAGGTAACATAAGGAATAAGCAGTGACGATAGTAGTGAATCAAGTCCACGCGAGCGGAGCCGCGGGCACTGCTAGTACATAGTAATAACTTTAGTGTGACTTGTTTTATTTTCCTTTGAACGTTTTCTTTTAATTTAATAATTATTCTTATTCACTACATTAGCACCTAATCTAAATAAAAAAGTAGCGAAAAATGATATTAGATTTTGTTTACTGTTTGTAACGAATATCGGATATAACTAACCATTTTTAGTGATTTTTTATTATAAACGGACTTCATTGTATATAACTACTTATATTAAAATTGAAAATAATGACACAATTTAGCAATTTCTCAACTCCAGGAACCCTGCATATTACACATAAGATATTGAAAATATCACAACTTATCGACTTCCTATTCATTAAAGCAATACCGTTCGTAATTCAAGTATTATATGGGTACTACATTTGAAATCGCTATCTCAATTAGTTCGGGAGTTATCATGCCAATATACTGACAGGTGGACTGCAATAGCTATTGCTCAGGAATACCACGAAGTGAAGAATTTTAAAATATACATGAAGTTTATTTTTGTTTCTTACGTGTACAAATGGATGGTAAATACCATATGGGACAAAATTTGTAGACAGCCTAATAATTTATAGATTGTAAGCTTATTTTTGTCGAGGGTGGAGATCGCCGAATGTAGCGTTCTCTGTACTGCGTTACAGAGAGTTACATTTAGGGAGCATATATATAATTTATTATATTTATTGTAGTGAAACAAAAATTATGATTACACATGTAAAATGTACGAAATATCACTTTAGGAAATTTTGCAAAATTTTTGTTTTGCAAGCCTAACAGAAAAGTCAAGATTGTTGCCATATAACTGTAATGTTGTAAGTTTCTGAGCTCTGTTAAATTAATCGAATGATAATATTTACCTGCATTTAATCAAATATATATAGTTACGTAAGAAAAAAATGTGTATTTCAAAAAAAACAATATCGCTTATTGCTGACATATCTAAAATATCAAAGATTTGTTCAAACCCTGTGTAAAAATAGTTTTTATAAACAAAATAGGTTTCTAAACCACACATATAAATTATTTTGAAATTTTGAAAACTCACCCAAATTATAGGTTTCGAAATTTGAAATAGATTAAAATTATAAATCAATCAAATTAAATACCGAATGTTTAGTAATTCGGCGCGAAACTGTGTTTTTAAAATTGTATTTTTCACCTAATTAAAAGGTGGCTGACCTAATAGCATTACATTAAATTCGGCTTTATTACATCAGTAAATATTTGGGCAAGTTCCTTCTAGAAACGAACAAAACAAATTAAGTATATATGTATGTAGTCTCTATCTATGATATATATAAAATGCAACGTCTCTCTGTCTGTCTGTCCGTTAGTGCGCTTATCACTGGAGAACCGCTTATCCAATTTACGTACTTTTTTTTTTAAAACATACATATGTTCTCTGGCCAGGTTATAGGCTATATTTTATTACGATAGGTAGCATAAGGAATGAGCAGTGACGATAATAGTGAATGAAGTCCGAAAAAAGTTTGCCGCTAGCGCGTTCCATTGCAATACACAGCCTAAACCATTAAATATGGAGCAATATTATGTAGCAGAGAATATTTATAATCTATAATATATATAAAATGCAATGTCTCTCTGTGTGTCTGTCCATTAGTCCGTTTATCACGCGAGAACCATTTATCCGATTTACCTGTCTTTTTTTAAATTCATACATATATTTTTTGGCCAGGTTATATAATAATAATAATATTAATCTATATCTATAATATATATAAAATACAACGTCTCTCGGTCTGTCTGTCTGTCTGTCCGTTAGTGCGCTTATCCCTCGAGAATCACTTATCCGATTTATGTGATTTTTTAAATTCATACATATGTTGACCAGGTTATAGATATATATTTTATTATATCTATAATATATATAAAATGCAACGTATCTCTGTATGCCTGTCTGTCTGTTTGTCCGTTAGTGCGCTTATCACTGGAGAACTACTTATCCGATTTTCGTACTTTTTTTTTTAAACATG
Source organism: Pachyrhynchus sulphureomaculatus (assembly GCA_019049505.1). Taxonomy (NCBI): domain Eukaryota; kingdom Metazoa; phylum Arthropoda; class Insecta; order Coleoptera; family Curculionidae; genus Pachyrhynchus; species Pachyrhynchus sulphureomaculatus. Next base: position 3,742,339 of record CM032453.1, on the reverse strand, counting down.
CTAAACCATTAAATATGGAACAATATCATGGAGCAAAGAATATCTATAATATATATGAAATGCAACGTCTGTCTGTCTGTCTGTCTGTCGGTTAGTGCGCTTATCACTGGAGAACCACTTATCCGATTTACGTGTTTTTTTTTTAAACATAGGTATATTCTCTAGCCAGGTTATAGGATATATTTTATTACGTTAGGTGACACAAGGAATAAGCAGTGACGATAATAGTGAATCAAGTCGGAGAGAAGTTTGCCACTAGCGCGTTCTCTTGCAATACACTGCCTAAAGCATTAAATATGGAACAATAAAATGTAGCAAAGAATATAATATATATAAAATGTAACGTCTCTCTGTCTGTCTATCTGTTAGTGCGCTTATCACTCGAGAACCACTTATCCGATTTACGTGTTTTTATAAATTTATACATATGTTCTATATAATTCGATATAAGCCTAGATAATGGGAGATAAGGTGAGATAATGGGAGATAAGGAGAAATAATGGGAGATAAGTCCTTATCTCGATAATGGAAGATAAGGTGAGATAATGGGAAATAAGTATAACGGGAAATAAAGAGAAATAATGGGAGATAAGCAGAGATAAGTCTAGATATTGGAAGTTATGGTGACATAATGGGAGATGACTGCGCCAGGGAGGTCTCCGATGTTATTTTGGCTGGTATGGAAGCTTACATCCCTTTTTCGAAGAAATGCTCCTCCAACGGCAAACCTTGGTTCGACCGAAAATGCAAAGAAGCTGTTGCTTCTAAACATATTGCCTACCGACAATGGCGTGAAAATCCTAACACCTTAAATCGAAATAACTTTGTTCATGCCCGGAACAGATGCAAGGGAATTATCGACGAAACCAAGGAGGCACACAATCAACGAATTAGACAACAAACTTCTCGCTTGTCCCAACAATTCCAGGTCCTTTTGGGCAGTCGCTAAGGCAGTTAGTCAAAACTTTACCAAATCCACCATACCACCACTCACACGGCCAGATAATTCCATTGCAACCACACCTGTTGAGAGAGCGAACTTGTTGGTTGAACTCTTTGCTTCACATTCTACTGTCGATTTCCAAGGAAAAACACCACCTACTATTCCCATATTGCAGTCAAGGATGCCCGATGTTGTCTTCAGACAGCGCATCATAAAGCGTATTTTAATGAAGCTAGACACCAAGAAGGCTTCTGGCGCTGACGGAATACCTGCCATAGTTCTCAAAAACTGGGCAAGGGAACTAACACCAGTTTTCTGTAGACTTTTTAACCTATCCTACAGAAAGGGAATATTTCCGTCCTGCTGGAAATGTGCCACGGTTCAGCCGATACCTAAAAAAGGTAAGAAGACCTTGCCAAATAACTACCGACCAGTTGCACTGCTTTCAATAATATCGAAAGTCATGGAAAAGGTTATCAATGAGCATCTTCTAAAATATCTTGAACGATTCAATATTATTAGCGATCACCAATATGGTTTTCGTAAACATAGATCAACAGGAGATCTTCTGACTTATGTAACACATGTTTGGAACAACGCAATTGAACACTTTGGAGAATCGCGAGCGGTTGCTCTTGACATATCCAAGGCATTCGACCGTGTTTGGCACGATGGACTGTTGGCTAAGTTGCGCTCTTATGGTATGTCTGAAAGGTTCTGTTTGTGGCTCTCATGTTTCCTCAGAGAGCGTTCTTTGCGAGTGGCGGTCGACGGATTTCTTTCTGACACCCTCACTATCAACGCCGGTGTGCCCCAGGGCTCCATACTGTCTCCTACTCTCTTTCTCATTTACATTAACGATCTGCTGGAAAAGACCGGGAATCCAATCTATAGCTTTGCAGATGACAGTACGCTTGTCTCTTCATTCACCTTGAACGCTAGGACATCGTCTGCTCAGGCGAATATCCGCAGACAGCAGGAGGTCGTTCAACTTAACAAAGACCTGGAAGAAATTCTATCTTGGGGTGACAGTAACCAAGTGGAATTTAACGCTACAAAAACCCAAGCGGCAGTTTTTTCTAAAAAAGTTAACGTTGCTGAACCCGACATAGTTATGTCGGGGCACTCCATTCCCCTAGCATCGTCGCTCAATTTGTTGGGCGTTAGTTTGGGAGCAAATATGTCTTGGCATGAACATGTTGCAGGCATAGCAAGGAGAGCTTCTCAAAAATTGGGACTATTATTTAGAACCCGAAAGCTTTACACCCCACAGCAACTGTTAATTCTTTACAAAGCCCAAATTCGACCAACTATGGAATACTGCTCCCACGTTTGGGGCTCCGCTCCCAAATATACACTGCACTTGTTGGATTCTGTTCAGAGAAGAGCGGTCCGTCTGATTGGGGACCCGGAATTGACCGGCGGCCTTGATTCGCTGGAACATCGAAGAACGGTTGGCGACTTGAGTCTGTTCTACAAGTATTTTCATGGAAAGTGTTCGAAGGATGTAGACCGCTTAATTCCTCCCAAAGCGGTGCATGTTAGAAATACACGTCGCGCTGGTGCTTCGCATCCGTATGAGGTTCAGCTTGTTACTCCGCGTACGACGCTTTTCAAGCAATCTTTTATATGGAGAACGTCATCCCTTTGGAATGATTTGCCCAGCGCTGTGTTTCCCACCGAGTACAATTTACAGCGATTCAAGAACAACGTGAATCGCTTTTTCCGCACTCGTGCCGCTCCTGGAGCGCTTTAGGGACTTCCCTGCAGCACGCGTGCTAGACCAATAAAAAAAAAAAAAAAAAAAAAAAGATAAGGAGAAATAATGGGAGATAAGGAAAAATATTGCGAGATAAGTCGAGATAAGCCTAGATAATGGGAAATAAGGTAAGATAATGGGAGATAAGGAGAAATAATGGGAAATAATGGGAGATGAACAGAGATAAGTCTAGATAATGGAAATTATGTAGAGATAATGGGAAATAAGGAGAAATATTGGGAGATAAGGGGAAATAATGGGAGATATTTTATTACGTTAGGTAACATAAGGAATAAGCAGTGACGATAGTAGTGAACCAAGTCCACGCGAGCGGAGCCGCGGGCCCGGCTAGTATGAATATAAAATATGAATTCTAAACTAAAGAAAACGTGTTTAGGGGTAATTTTAAGCTAATAAGTGACTATGGTGATTTAAATTTTAATAGTTGGTTGAGGAGGCCCGAGTTTTACTCTGTTTAAAAGAAGAAGGTTGTATGAAGAAAACGAATAAATTTCACAACTCGTAAATGAAGTTTTTTGACTATTGCCTATAAAATTCTTCCATACGCTATGTACGGTTATTAATTACATCGCTTAGATCCCATAATTCGAGGTGGTACAATTATACGTTGTAGGAAAGGTACAAACAAGCCTTAATTACATTCGATAAATATCGAATATGAGCAGTTAAGGTCGTTACCAATATATCCCTGACTACTGTTGAAGTGCCTTGACGATGAAGTAATGCATTGTGAACAGCCATTTAGACAGTATATCAACAACCTAATTAGCTCATTCTTTACCGTCTTGCAGGAAATATAATTACATATATGCGCTGCTATAAAAGTCGCAATCATTTTTTAAAAAATAAACGTTCTTCAAATCGACTTAATTTTCGAGAACAATGTAAGATATATATAAAAAAAATCATTATTTTTGAAGCATTCTTCTTTTTTCATATGACTGCTTTTTATGTGGCTAGATACTGATTTACTATGTTCATAATTGAATTTTATTTATGTAAGTGGAAAAAGCCAGAATATATCGCATTGTGTTATATAAAAGAACACGCTATTTTTAAAAGGCAGCCTTTGGTTGTTTTTTTATTATCTGCCACAAATATTTTGAGAACACGCGAACCTAAACTATTTTGCACAATTAAATATTAATAACTGTTCCGTGATCAATCAATATATGGGTGTACCAATGTAAATTTTAATATTTATTTCTTACACAGCGGTTACGTAACAAGACAAAATTTATAGTTTAGAGTTAAAGGTGTGTTCAGTTTATAGCATAAATTATTCCTGAAAATTTCTAATTTATTCATCAGAAGAATATTTACATTAACTTTGCTTATCATATATCACATCATCATGTATAACAGTTTGTAAAAAGTTACTATAATCGTCGATAAAGAAAGCCTTATCGCTATCTTTCTTTTACTCAGAATGAGCTAGAGTTAATATCTAATTACATTTGCAAGACGCAAAGTCACACAAAAATTTTATTATTCATCTTAAAATTTTTTTTTAAAAAATAGACAATGTTAGTTTTACATTTTAATTATTTACGTTGTGCCTTTTTTATGGTTTTTTTATGAGCATGGAACACGCGCTACAGGGAAATTCCTAATGTGCTACAAGGGTGGCGCGTGTGCGGAAGAAACGATTTACGTTGGTCTTAAATGTACTATGGTAGAATTTGCGAAAGAGTGATAGGGGGCGTAACAAGATGAACCTCGTATGGATATACAGTAGAATCTTGAAAAAGTTAACTGACGTAAAAGTTAATCGCTCGGGTAAGTTAACCGTATTTCAGCATCCACGTGTCGCTTTAAAAAGTTAACTCTTCAGTTAACTTTTCAGAGCGTATGAATTTTTCAAAACAACGGTTTTTTTCGTTCATAAAAGTGGCAATTTGGAAACTTTTAAAAAATTCTCAGTGACAGCACTGAGCTCTAATTTTGTTTGTTGGATTATGGTATTCCCCGAACTTCTTTTCTATTTTGAGCTGCGAAAACCAATGATCATCTTCATCGTCAAACAACATTGATTTAGTTAGTCGTTAGCGTTTGAGTTTGTGAGTTGTGTATTGTTTACTTAAAAAAATATCACAAATTAGATTAGATTTGCAGCAGAAAGTGGAGATTTTAAAAAAGATTCATTAAGGTATTCATGGAACACGATTGGCGTTGAATTATGGTGTATCTAAAACCATCTCAAAAATAAAGAAAAAACGCCATGAAATTTTAGAGGCTGTGGCGAACACATATGAAAAAGCACACAAGAAAACACTACATAAACAGGAATATGCTGATCTTGAGGCAAGGTTGTATAAATGGTTCTTGAACCAACGACAGCGTAATTGTGCAATGACTGGTCCAATTTTAAAATCAAGAGCTAAGAACGAATTCGTCATACTGCACCCTGGAAAAAAATTTAATGCCAGTGACGGATGGCTAGCAAATTTTAAGAGAAGACATGGTATTCGCCATCTCAAAATTTGTGGGGAAATCCTTTCAAGCGATACGTCGGATGTTACATCTTTCATTCATAATTTAAGAGCAAAAATTAATGAAATGGACATCTTCGACTCGCAACTATATAACGCGGATGAATCTGGACTATTTTATCGTTTTTTTACCAGATAAAACACGAAAAGACCGCACCGGGTCGAAAAAATTGCAAAGGAAAGAATCACATTTTTGTTGTGTGCTAACGCAGATGGTTCGCACAAGTTAAAGCCGTTGGTCATTGGTAAATCTGCAAATCCACGTTGCTTTAAGGGATTTGAAAACCCATTGGAATACGCCAATTCGAAGAAGTCGTGGATGAATTCAGAGTTATTCTTGGTTCCATTATTCATTTATAAAACAGGTAAACTTATTTTTTTAGTTTCATAAAAAATTTTGCAGGTTATTGCATACAAATTTTTGCAGGTTCGCCAATTTTCTGCTAAAAATAATTTACCACCAAAGGCATTGTTGCTGATTGATAACTGTACTACCCATAAGCCAATTGACGTGCTACAGTCTAATGATGGAAAAATTGCTCCAATGTTTTTACCACCTAACGTAACAGCGGTTTTGCAACCCATGGATCAAAATCCCATAAGATTGGTCAAGTCAGGATATCGAACTCGCACGAGAAAACGTTCCGATTGAAAATATTTTGAAGGCACATACAATTCGTGATGCTATTTTGCTACTTAAATCAGTGTAGGACGAATTGCCGCAAGCTGTTCTTATAAAAATGTGGAATAAGATAAAAAAGTGGGATGATGATCAGTACGATAGTGAAGACGACATTCCGCTCTCTAAATTGATTACATCAAATAGTGCATACAACGATACACTTCGAGAAGTTCAATTGTTGATGTCAAAGGTGGGTGATAATGTTGACATCAGCATTGATGACATTGAAAATTGGAATAATAATCAAATTTCAGAAGATAACGATGATTTCGAAGTGTCCGTCCGATAATGATAACGACGGGTCAAATATCGAGCAAGATATTCAACAACCAAAAGTGAGTTTCTCGAAAGCAGTTGAAAGCATCAATACCTTGATAAAATGGTTTGAAAACAGTAACGATGCAAATCAGGTGGCTGACCTTGTCAATATGCGCACGAAAATGGTCAAGAGCTATTACACAAAAGAAAAAAAATAAACAAGTCTCGACTGTTTCTTTAAACCACTCCGTACAAATTAATATAAAGTTACTGCGCACGAAAATATTCGAGAGTGGCTGTGAACTTTAAACCAACCGGTATAAATTAAATCTAAGTTTCTTTTTTGAAAACTAAGTCAATGAAATAAATTTAACATGTCATTTCCAAAAAATCTAGATTTATTATTTTATTTTTTTCAGTTTTGAAAACCGCTTAGAAAAGTTGATAGTTCGAAAACGTTAATTACCCTTGGAACATTTCGGTTAACTTTTTCGAGATTTTACTGTAATATATTAGCGGGATGTTTATTGGTAGCATACACCGCTATGGAAGCAATCGAGGAGGCTTCATCGAACACGAAACTACCTCTAGAAGGAACTTAAGTCGCCAACTGCTATTCAGTACTCCAAGAAATCAATTTGATGAGCTTCATGTCTCCAATTAAGCGAATAGTCCTCTTCTGAATAGAATCTAACAAATACAGCCTATGTTTAAGAGCGGTACTCTAAACGTGGGAGTGGTATTTCATCGGTAGCCGGTAAAGGATTAAATGTTGTTGAATAAGATATATTTGCTACCATGCTAACACCCAATAAATTGAGTGACGATGCCAGTGAAATGGACAACGTAATTGTCTAGGGTTCTGTAAATGTTAATTAAAACTACTGCCTCAGTTTTAAGCGTTAAGATAGAATTTCTTTTAAGTCTGTATTAAGGTGATCAACTTCCTGCTCTCTACGAAGATTTATAGTAGCTAATGTTTGAGCGTTCAAGGTAGATGATGAAATAAGCGTACTGTCATCGGCGTTGCTATAACTTGGGTTTCCTGATCCTTTCGAACAAATCGTTAATGTAAATTACTCAGTATATATCACCACTACACCAAACACATTATTTTTGCACTCGGCGCGCGTTTCGCTAACCATGTTAACTTCATCAGAAGCGATGATCATCGATGTAGTGGTGATATACAGTCCCTGGCCAAATTATTAGACGCACTGCACCTATTTATTTGACATAAATAAAACAGCATTAATTTAGAAAAGCATAAGTTTATTAAGTTTTAAAGAAAAGTGAAATTAATGTTAGTAAAAGTCAATATTTAGTTGACCCACCTTTAGCCGCTATCAAAGCTTTAATTCTGCGCGGCATGCTATCAATGCAAGATTGTACTGTCTCCTGCATTTGAGGATGATGATTCCACACATGAATAATCTTTTCTAGGAGCTGGGTTTTGTTGGTAATCACATCTTTAGCCACTTCTCTTTTCATCAGCTCCCACACATTTTCAATGGGGCTATTACCCGGCCAATCCAACAGAGGGATATTTTTTTCTGCCAAAAAAGCTTTAACAGACCGAGCAGTGTGGCAGGGAGCTCCATCTTGCATGAAAGTGAATGGTTCCCCATTTGGAAACCATTCTCTGAGCTGCGGAATCAACCGATTTTGTAATACTTCTTTGTACTGATCTTGCCTCATTATTCCTTTGACGACGTACAGACGTCCAGTGCCCTTGCCGCTGATGACTGACCAAATCATCACTTTGGTGGGATGTTTAACCGTCGGGACGACACAATCAGGATGAAACTTTTCTCCATGACGACGACGCACATACTGAGCTTTATTCTGCAAAATTTCGAATGTGCTTTCGTCACTGAAGCAGACCTGTCAAAAATAGGAAAAATATATAAACTTCCATGTTTATTTGCTTTATTTAACTGAAAATGATAATAATGTATCAATTATTGATTAAATTGCTGTATCTTACCGATCTCCAGAAGTCCACATCTTTGTCTTGCCATTGTTTGGCCCACTTCAGGCGCTTTGCTTTCATTGCAGCTGTTAACATGGGCTTCCTGGCGGGGCGACAGGCCTTAAAATCTAATTCTTTCAATTTTCTTCGAACAGTGCGCTCAGAAGCATTTACGCTAGCATCCTGGAGTTGTGATTTTATTACCTTTGTGGTAGCAAATCTGTTTTCTACACAAATTTTCTTCAAACATCTCTCTGACCGTGGAGTGAAAATTGGTTTTCTACCGCATCTTTTCTTTCTTTTCGGGCTTAATTCCTTCCCTGACTCAATTTTCTTTTTTATGCGTCGTACACTAGCTTCAGAAACCTCCAATCTTCGTGATATTTCTCGGTTTGTAAATGTTTTCGCAATCACAAGGGCCTTCACTTCAGCTTTTTTACGTGGTGAAAGATCGCCTTTTCTACCCATAATGAAAATAGTCCAATTACTTTTTTAAAACACTGCATACAAAATAAACTAATAACTGAGTAGTATAAAACTGTTAAACAAACAATCACAGTCCATAAAGCCACAGAAACACGTCCGTACCTGACTCGATTCCGATCGCGACTGATACAGGTTTGTACTTCTTTACGTTCATGTATCACTTTGTCAACACAGTGTTGCCATATGTTAAAAATAAATACAAATATGTAGTCTACAACAATTCTTTTAAATAAAAATCAATAATATTGTAGTTTAAATATACCATTATTGCATAAAAACTCTTAAGAAACATAAAATTACTAAAAAAAATACAGTGCGTCTAATAATTTGGCCAGGGACTGTATATACTGAGTAGTATCATTGTGCCAAAGATTCCACATTCCCAACTGAGTTAATGTAAATGAGAAAGATTATAGAAGAAAATATGGAGACTCCCTTAAAATACTAGGAATTTATCATATCGTGTTTTAATTATATAATTTTTACCCAATTTAACCTTTCTAATATCGATAAGTGTTTAACAGACACCTATAGTGAAAATTTACAGCCTGTGCCTATAGATTTCATACTGTAATACCGTTTTAAAGAACAAATTTAAATTTAAAGCAATTCGTTCAAATGTAAAAGAAGTGTTTACCCCTCTAACAGTATTGGCGATGGCGAGTGAGTCCTTAAATATATTATTAGGAATATGAGTTTTAAGATACCGAAAACACGAGAACATACAAAAGATTTGGATAGATGGAATGAGTGACACGAGATAGACTTTTATTATTAAAATCATAAAACGTGAATGCTAAATTCAACATTATTGAGGTTGGTAATAACTTGCAGATGACTGGAAATACCTATCAGCTGAAACAATAATTCAAATAGTAAAAGTAATATAAATCTCAGAAATGTATATTTTTTTCTAAACGAGATGGGAGCTCTTCTCTTTGTAATATACAGTCCCTGCCCAAATTATTAGACGACTGTATTTTTTTTAGTAATTTTATGTTTCTTAAGAGTTTTTATGCAATAATGGTATATTTAAACTACAATATTATTGATTTTTATTTGAAAGAATTGTTGTAGACTACATATTTGTATTTATTTTTAACATATGGCAACACTGTGTTGACAAAGTGATACATGAACGTAAATAAGTACAAACCTGTATCAGTCGCGATCGGAATCGAGTCAGGTACGGACGTGTTTCTGTGGACTGTGATTGTTTGTTTAACAGTTTTATACTACTCAGTTATTAGTTTATTTTGTATGCAGTGTTTTAAAAAAGTAACTGGACTATTTTCATTATGGGTAGAAAAGGCGATCTTTCACCACCTAAAAAAGCTGAAGTGAAGGCCCTTGTGATTGCGAAAACATTTACAAACCGAGAAATATCACGAAGATTGGAGGTTTCTGAAGCTAGTGTACGACGCATAAAAAAGAAAATTGAGTCAGGGAAGGAATTAAGCCCGGAAAGAAAGAAAAGATGGGTAGAAAACCAATTTTCACTCCACGGTCAGAGAGATGTTTGAAGAAAATTTGTGTAGAAAACAGATTTGCTACCACAAAGGTAATAAAATCACAACTCCAGGATGCTAGCGTAAATGCTTCTGAGCGCACTGTTCGAAGAAAATTGAAAGAATTAGATTTTAAGGCCTGTCGCCCCGCCAGGAAGCCCAAGTTAACAGCGGCAATGAAAGCAAAGCGCCTGAAGTGGGCCAAACAATGGCAAGACAAAGATGTGGACTTCTGGAGATCGGTAAGATACAGCAATTTAATCAATAATTGATACATTATTATCATTTTCAGTTAAATAAAGCAAATAAACGTGGAAGTTTATATATTTTTTCCTATTTTTGACAGGTCTGCTTCAGTGACGAAAGCACATTCGAAATTTTGCCGAATAAAGCTCAGTATGTGCGTCGTCGTCATGGAGAAAAGTTTCATCCTGATTGTGTCGTCCCGACGGTTAAACATCCCACCAAAGTGATGATTTGGTCAGTCATCAGCGGCAAGGGCACTGGACGTCTGTACGTCGTCAAAGGAATAATGAGGCAAGATCAATACAAAGAAGTATTACAAAATCGGTTGATTCCGCAGCTCAGAGAATGGTTTCCAAATGGGGAACCATTCACTTTCATGCAAGATGGAGCTCCCTGCCACACTGCTCGGTCTGTTAAAGCTTTTTTGGCAGAAAAAAATATCCCTCTGTTGGATTGGCCGGGTAATAGCCCCATTGAAAATGTGTGGGAGCTGATGAAAAGAGAAGTGGCTAAAGATGTGATTACCAACAAAACCCAGCTCCTAGAAAAGATTATTCATGTGTGGAATCATCATCCTCAAATGCAGGAGACAGTACAATCTTGCATTGATAGCATGCCGCGCAGAATTAAAGCTTTGATAGCGGCTAAAGGTGGGTCAACTAAATATTGACTTTTACTAACATTAATTTCACTTTTCTTTAAAACTTAATAAACTTATGCTTTTCTAAATTAATGCTGTTTTATTTATGTTAAATAAATAGGTAATTGATTGGATAATATAAAAATAAAAAACAAATCAATTTAAAATAATAAAACGGTACAATATCACTCGGTAATTAATATTTTACATGAAATCTTGCAGTGCGTCTAATAATTTGGCCAGGGACTGTATAACAGTTTGTAAAAAGTTACTATAATCGTCGATAAAGAAAGCCTTATCGCTATCTTTCTTTTACTCAGAATGAGCTAGAGTTAATATCTAATTACATTTGCAAGACGCAAAATCACACAAAAATTTTATTATTCATCTTAAAATTTAAAAAAAAAAAACAGACAATGTTAGTTTTTTACATTTTAATTATTTACGTTCTGCCTTTTTTATGATTTCTTTTATGGGCATGGCACACGCGCTACAGGGAAATTCCTAAAGTGCTACAAGAGTGGCGCGTGTGCGGAAGAAACGATTCACGTTGGGCTTAAATGCACTATGGTAGAATTCGCGTAACAAGCTGAATCTCGTATGGATACGATATATTAGCAGGATGTGTATTGCTAGCATACACCGCTATGGGAGCAATTGAGCAGGCTTCATCGAACACGAAACTACCTATAGAAGGGACTTAAGTTGCCAAGTGCTATTCAGTATCCCAAGAAATCAATTTGATGAGCTTCAGGTCTCCAATTAAGCGAATAGCCCTCAGAATAGAATCTAACAAATACAGCCTATGTTTAAGAGCAGAACTCCAAACGTGGGAGTGGTATTTCATCGGTAGCCGGTAAAGGATTAAATGTTGTTGAATAAGATATATTTGCTACCATGCTAACACCCAATAAATTGAGTGACGAAGCCAGTGAAATGGACAACGTAATTGTCTAGGGTTCTGTAAATGTTAATTAAAACTACTGCCTCAGTTTTAAGCGTTAAGATAGAATTTCTTTCAAGTCTGCATTAAGCTGATCAACTTCCTGCTCTCTACGAAGATTTATAGTAGCTAATCTTTGAGCGTTCAAGGTAGATGATGAAATAAGCGTACTGTCATCGGCGTTGCTATAACTTGGGTTTCCTGATCCTTTCCAACAAATCGTTAATGTAAATGAGAAAGATTATAGAAGGAAATATGGAGACTTCCTTAAAATACTAGGAATTTATCATATCGTATTTTAATTATATAATTTTTACCCAATTTAACCTTTCTAATATCGATAAGTGTTTAACAGACACCTATAGTGAAAATTTACAGCTTGTGCCTATAGATTTCATACTGTAATACCGTTTTAAAGAACAAATTTAAATTTAAAGCAATTCGTTCAAATGTAAAAGAAGTGTTTACAGCTCTAACAGTATTGGCGATGGCGAGTGAGTCCTTAAATATATTATTAGGAATATGAGTTTTAAGATACCGAAAACACGAGAACATACAAAAGATTTGGATAGATGGAATGAGTGACACGATAGACTTTTATTATTAAAATCATAAAACGTGAATGCTAAATTCAACATTATTGAGGTTGGTAATAACTTGCAAATGACTGAAAATACTTATCAGCTGAAACAATAATTCAAATAGTAAAAGTAATATAAATCTCAGAAATGTATATTTTTTCTAAACGAGATGGGAGTTCTTCTCTTTGTAATATATATAAATGACATGAAAAATGTATTAAAAAAATGTGAAATTGTATTATATGCAGATGATACATTAATTTTTACAGAAGCAGCAACAGAGGAGATGTTTCATGAAAATTTAAAAAATGATATGGATAACATTAACAAATGGTTAAAAATGAATAAGTTAAAATTAAATGAAAACAAGACAAAATTAATGGAAATTGATATGAACACTGACAGAGCATTCAAAATAAATAATGTAATAATAGAAAAAAGTAAGTAATATAAAATACCTGGGTTTCCTCATAGACAGGGATTTGAACTTTAAAGAACATGTCGAATATATATGTAAAAAAATAGGGAAAAAAATCGGGTTTTTCAAACGTTTAAGAAGTAAAGTAACAATATTAACTGCAATAAATATATACAACACCATGATAAAACCTCATTTTGAATATGGATCAACTGTGTTATTCACATGCTGTTCAGACCAACAACAGGCAAGGCTACAAAAACTCCAGAACAAGGCTATGCGCTCTATTTTGAAATGCAATCGTTTCACATCAATAAGATATATGCTAGATGCACTGAAATGGCTAAATGTAAAGCAAAGACTGCAGCTAAATACAATATGTTTTATCCAGAAAATGAAAATGGGAAATGCACCGGAATACTTGATTGAACAAATAAGATATGTTGGGGATGTTCAACCGTACAGCCTGAGGAACGCATTAGATTTCAGACCGCAACGTGCAGATACCAGTGCAATGCAAAAATCTTTATTTTCAAAAGGCCTGACCTTATACAATATGATGCCCAACAACATAAAGACTGAAACAAATATAAATATGTTTAGAAAAAGGAACAATAAATTTTGTAGAAAATATTAGTTTTTAAACAGAGTATGAAATTGTTTGTTAAATTTATTTTAAATGTAAATTAAAAAGTATTGTGAATACTACTACTAAATAAATAAATAAAAAAAAATAAATAAAAAAAGATGCAATGAAGACAACCGCCTGACAATACATTTATTTAAAATAAGAAAATAAAATAGAAATAACAAATCACAAATTTGATTGAATTAATGTCGTTTCTTGGGAATAACTGGTCGACATAAAAGTACGCAATTCGTTTTGATGTAGTCAGTTGTATTCCCACTATGTAATCCGATAAGTTTTCCCCTTTTTGTGCCTTTCCATTAAGTAAAGAGGATTAACAAATGGTGCTATTTTACAGATACAAATCAAAAAAAAACTGAAAGTATTATCGTTATTAAAGTTAAAAACTGTGTATGTATATATGTATCAATCTATATCGGGTGTTTTCTATGTTTGAACAACTTTTTCGATAGGATTTTTTACAACAGTAAAGTTCGTTCAATCATACACCATATGACTATTAATTAGTCTTGTCTTACAGTGGCAAAGTTCTACGCAGCGGCCTGCTCGTACTTACGAGGCTGGTTTGAAAAGCCCGTGCAAAGTCCGAGAGATGGCACCACCGGCGGGTATCGAGGTCATGTTTAGTTAGTAGCATCTCTTGAATGAACGCACACCAAGTTTCAGCCATATTGGTCTATTTCTTTGTGTTTGGCATTCGTGTGAATCAAGGAAGTCCAGTGATTTTCAAGAAATGGACGAAAAAGAATTTCGTGTGGTGATTAAACATTACTTTATGAAAGGCAAAACGCCTCAGGAGACTAAAGAGAAGCTTGATAAACATTATGGTGACTCTGCACCTTCGATTAGAACAGTTTATAAGTGGTTTCAAAATTTTCGGACTGGCCATATGGGCACAAGTGACGCTGAACGTTCTGGACGGCCTGTGGAGGTTACGACTCCAGAAATCATTGATCAAATCCATGATATGGTGATGGATGACAGAAGAATTAAGGTGCGTGAGATTGCTAGTGCTGTGGGCATCTCGACTGAATAGGTACATAATATTTTGCATAAACATTTGGACATGAGAAAGCTATCCGCAAGATGGGTGTCGCGATTTCTCACGCTTGACCAAAAACGGAATCGTGTGAAGTGTTGCAAGGATGGTTTGCAGCTGTTCCAGAAGAATCCGGAGGACTTTAAGCGTCGTTTCGTCACTATGGATGAAATATGGATACATTACTATACTCCTGAGACCAAACAACAATCTAAACAATGGGTTACCAAGGGGAAATCTGCACCAAAAAAATGCGAAGACCGTTCCTTCGGCCGGAAAGGTTATGGCGCCTGTCCTTTGGGATTCGCAAAGGATAATCCTCATCGACTATCTGGAAAAGGGTAAAACTATTACAGGTGAATATTATTCATCGTTATTGGACCGTTTGAAAACCGAGCTGCAAGAAAAACGCCCGCGATTGGCCCACAAGAAAGTCCTTTTCCATCACGACAACGCACCAGCACACACCTCAGCAGTTGTGGTCGCAAAATTAATGGAAATAGGATTCCAACTCGTTTCACATCCCCCTTATTCTCCAGACTTGGCTCCCTCGGACTACTATTTGTTCCCCAATTTGAAGAAATGGCTGGCGGGATAAAGATTTTATTCAAACGAGGAGGTGATTGCAGACACTAATGGATATTTTGCAGACTTGGACAAATCCTATTATTCGGAAGGGATCAACAAACTAGAACATCGTTGGACGAAGTGTATAAGCCTAAAAGGAGACTATGTCAAAAAAACCGGTCAAGTGCAAGTTGAACTTGCACAATTAGTGTTCCGTACGTAGATTGTTTTTAAAATAAAAATTTTTGTTAGGGTGGTATAAAATGATCAGTGACTTCACAAAACACACCCCAAATGAGTTTTCAACAAAGTTTTTTTCAATGTTTACTGAAAACTGGTGACCTTGAAATTTTGTTTTTTTTTGAAATACCAAATAAATTATTAAAGGTAATGCACTCGTGATAATTTTCGTTCAATCTATACCCCGTGGAGAATATTCCAGAATTTTTTCAAAATTTTTTGATCAGTACTTTTCGAGATAAGGTAGGGGACAGGGGTTTTTTAAAAGTAATACGAAGAAAAGTGTGCGCAAGTATTACAATATATATATATTTTTTACTCGTGTTTTCACAAGCTTTCATTTGACACCACACTCGATGACCTAGTAAAAAAAAATTTTTTTCACTTCCGATTTCACCCCTCAAAACGAACCCCTTAAGTCAAAATTTATGTTACGGTGGTATAAAATGATCAGTGACTTCACAAAACACACCCTAAATGAGTTTTCAACAAAAAGTTAGTTTCCAATCTTTACTGAAATCTGATGACCTTGAAATTTTTGTTTTTTTATGTACCATATAAATTATTAAAGGTAATGCACTCGTGATAATTTTCGTTCAATCTACACCCCGTGGAGAATATTCCAGAATTTTTTCGAAATTTTTTGATAAGTACTTTTTCGAGATAAGGCCCGAGACAGCGATTTTTCGCGAATTTTTAAAAATAATACAAAGAAAAGTGCGCGCAAGTATAATATTATATATATATTTTTTACTCGTATTTTCACAAGCTTTCATTTGACACCACACTCGATGACCTAGTAAAAAAAATTTTTTTTCACTTCTGACTTCACCCCCCAAAACTAACTCCTTAAGTCAAAATTTAATTCTCAAAACTACATGGCTCTGATGAGGCCATCAATTCCTATATTATTACCAAATTTCACCTTTCTATGTCAAATAGTTTCGGAGAAAATCGGGTGTGACAGACAGACAGACACCGAAGTGATCTTATAAGTGTTCCGTACGGAACACTAAAAATAAAAAGGTTTACCCCAAACACATAAGTAGTTTTTATTTTTGCACGGACTTTTCAAACCAGCCTCGTAATTCTCAGGCATAGTCAGGTAAAATAAAAATAAAAGTAATGACTATGGGCATTTGTAATTAAGAAAAAAAACAATTTTATAACACTGTAAAGAAAAATGCGTCGGGAAGATGTTTATAGCAACGAGAATTTGACGAAATGAATTGTGTGAAACAAAACAACTAAATTTTTGACTTCAAACATATACACTCCTGGACAAAATTAACGCAACAATATATTAAATCATACAAATCTCTATAATGAATTAATTTTAATAATTTTTTATGAACATTGGTTACACTAAAAGTTAGAAAAAACTTATTCGGATACTTTAAAAGTGAATTAGCTACCAAATTTCCCTATAAGATTCGAATTAAAAGTATTCTTAAGATCTAATAACAAAATCGTTGAAATTATGTAATAATGGGACACTAGTAGCAAAATTAATGGTGTAACTGGGACACTAGTAGCGTGTGTTGCCTCCTCTACTTCGGATGACAGCGTTCATGCGCCTAGGCATGCTTCTAATTAAATTTTGGATAAAATCTTGAGGAATTTGCTCCCATTCTGTAATAACTACATTTTCAAGTTCCCTCAGGTTTCTAGGTACAGGTATATGACGTTTCACATTTTTCTTAAGATGATCCCATACATGTTCTATCGGATTCAGATCCGGGCTTTTTGGTGGCCATTGCATAATCGGTATATCAACTTGATTAAGATAATCGAGTACCTCCCTAGCCACGTGAGGTCGAGCTTTATCTTGCATAAACAGGAAATTGGGCCCCACAAAACGACCGAAAGGCATCACATGTTGTATTACAATATTCTCGAGATAGTAGTCAGCATTCATGGATCTCGTACGGACAGGAACTAACTCTGTGCGAGCATCAAAGCAGATGCCACCCCAGAACATAACAGAGCCACCGCCGAATGGAATCCTTGCAGAGATATTGCAAGGAGCAAACCTCTCTCCTGATCTTCGCCTTAGTCGCTCACGACTGGATGTTTCAGACTAACCCTAGTTTCATCGGTGAAGAAAACTTGTTTCCAATCATCCACAGACCAGTTTTTGTGATTTCGGGCAAAACGTAACCTGGCAACTCTGTTCTCTCTAGTAAGCAAGGGCGCAGTGGCTGGTCTCCTACTGTTTAATCCAGCTTCATTTAACCGTCTTCTAACTATTTTAGAAGAAATTGTGACATTGCGAAGAGCTTCGAGTGCGTTTCTTATTATCGAACTAGTGACAGTCCTGTTTCTTAAAGCATATTGTCTTATAAAACGTTCATCTAGGTCGCTAGTGCATCGTTTTCGCCCTTGCCCTAGCCTTCTACAGTCCCTGGCCAAATTATTAGACGCACTGCAAGATTTCATGTAAAATATTAATTACCGAGTGATGTTGTACCGTTTTATTATTTTAAATTGATTTGTTTTTTTTATTTTTATATTATCCAATCAATTACCTATTTATTTGACATAAATAAAACAGGATTAATTTAGAAAAGCATAAGTTTATTAAGTTTTAAAGAAAAGTGAAATTAATGTTAGTAAAAGTCAATATTTAGTTGAGCCACCTTTAGCCGCTATCAAAGCTTTAATTCTGCGCGGCATGCTATCAATGCAAGATTGTACTGTCTCCTGCATTTGAGGATGATGATTCCACACATGAATAATCTTTTCTAGGAGCTGGGTTTTGTTGGTAATCACATCTTTAGCCACTTCTCTTTTCATCAGCTCCCACACATTTTCAATGGGGTTCATATCAGGGCTATTACCCGGCCAATCCAACAGAGGGATATTTTTTTCTGCCAAAAAAGCTTTAACAGACCGAGCAGTGTGGCAGGGAGCTCCATCTTGCATGAAAGTGAATGGTTCCCCATTTGGAAACCATTCTCTGAGCTGCGGAATCAACCAATTTTGTACTTCTTTGT
>CM032453.1:3630928-3723799 GCA_019049505.1 Pachyrhynchus sulphureomaculatus | reverse complement strand
CGAAACTATGTTAAAAATAAAGAAAATTTCCTCACATAAGTAAATTGATTAGTATCAAGTTGTGTTATTTCATTTTTATCGATTTTAGATATTATTTTCGTCAGAAATACTTAACCTGAGTGTTTCTTTATAAAAGTAAAATGACCACTCTCAAACTAGCATATTCATATGTACCTACAGTTTTATCACACTTTTATTCTATTTTAAAAACAGAATTAAGGCACATAATGTTAGTTCTTTATGAAATCGCTCGCTTAATTTTATTTCACAAGAAAATATTAAATAATTAAGTCTTTTTCTTTTTACCATAATTATAAAATCATAAGCAAATAATTCACAAAAAAATACCAGAGTGGAGAGGGCTCGAGTGCGCATCATAAAATTTGGTAAGACGCCGTTTTCAGCTACAGTGCTAGTTCCAAACATCAGATCGGTATATTAAGCGACATATAAGAATTATCTTGTCCTTGGATGTGTAGTATTAAAGGTCGAATGATGTCCAGCATCATCGACACCTTTGTCCTGCTATCCACCAAACCAGGATGCTGATACTGCCGACATGTTTATCTGAACATAACTCTAGATGGTAATAATAACTTTTCATAATTATCGGTGCATCCTCTAAGGTTTTTCTGTTTTTTTTTTTTTTTCCAGTTTTTATTACTCAGTATATATCACCACTACACCAAACACTTTATTTTTGCACTCGACGCGCGTTTCGCTAACCATGTTAGCTTCATCAGGAGCGATGATTGACTAAAGCTAAACTACAAATCTACCTATTTATACTTAGCCTAACCCTTGAATTACTCAAGCGGAACTAATGACATAGGCAAGGCCGTCAGTTCCGGTCAAGTAACCAGTAGAGGGGACTATAAGGAATAGGCCCTCTGTCTTTATTTAAACTACTTTTTACATTTTATGATTTCCATACTTTCGTATGCGTTCAACAATCTCCTATCAGATACATCCTTTATTAATCTTAGATTATCTAATGTTACAGTATGATTAGTTTCAAGGGCATGTTCGGCAATGCTAGACTTTTCTGTTCTATTGTATTTTAAGTGTGCTAAGTGTTCTTTAAATCTTGTTTTAATTGACCTTTTAGTTTGCCCAACATACTTTTTGTCACAATCATTACAACTAATTTCATAAATTCCACTTTTCTCACAATTAGGAATTTTATCTTTGGGATTTTCTAAGATATTCCTCAGATTGTCTGATGACTTATAGACTAAGGTGAGGCCTACCTTATTATTTTAATAACGATTGGAAGAATTTTTCTTTAGTATGGTAAAGGATAAGTGCATTTGTTTCATTTGCCGTGCGTCAGTTGAAATACTTAAGCGTGGGAATTTAGAGAGACATCATAAAACGGTTCATAAAAACTATGAAAAGGATTTTCCGTTACAGAGTGAATTAAGAAAATGAAAAGTACGTGATTTGATAACTTGTTTGAAAACAGAACAAACCATGTTCACAAGACCAGCCAAACAATCAAAAGCCGCAACGATCGCGTCATTTAAAAATATCTCATATATTGGCGAAATACAAGAAACCATTTGATGATGGATTGGTTCTGAAGGAAGGATTTATTGAAGCGGGTGAGACTTTATTTGGAGATTTTAAAAATAAAACAGAGATTATGTCTGCTATTAGAGAACTTCAGTTATCTCGTCCGACTGTCACAAGGCGTGTTGAAGTCATGAGTCAGGACATGGCAGATAAACTAAAACATGATATCATAGAATCTTCTTCAATTTTGTAACAAACTACAAGCTACCAATATATAAACTAGTGTGCGTTATAACCGATGGAGCACCAGCAATGACTGGAAACCAAAACGGTTTTGTGGCATTGTGTCGAGCTAATGATGATTTCCCTTCATTTTTCTCCTTCCATTGCATTATACATCAACAAGTTTTGTGTTCAAAAGTTCTAAACATGGAGGAGATTATGGCATTGCAATAAAAATTGTGAATTATATCCGTGCACGTAGCTTGCAACGACGGCTCTTTAAATTGCAGTTGGAAAATAGTGAGTCAGCTGAACACACCGATTTAGTTCTTTACACGGACGTCAGGTGGTTGAGTCGCGGAAAATTCCTAGAACTGTTTCAAGACTTATTGCCCGAAATAACAGCTTTTCTGGACGAAAGAGGTGATGACACTCAGATGCTGAAAAACGGAAAATGGCTGACTGATTTGGCATTTTTGACAGACATCACAATGCATTTAAACTTAAACAGCTTCAAGGTAAAGGAAAAACTATTATTGAGATGATTAGCGCAATAAACGCATTCAAAAGTAAATTGCAACTTATGCTAGATCAACTGAAAAAAAAGGATCTGAAAAATTTTCCGTCTTTGAAAGCAAGGATTCCTCAGTTGAATTATGATATTTATGAGGCAGAATTATCAAATATTTTGGGCTAATTCGAAATACGTTTTTATGATTTCAGTAAATTGGCAAATATCGCATGATTTATGAGTTATCCTTTTTCGTGTAAAAACATTGAGGAATTAGCTACTGAAGCAAGTCAGTTTAACATGGACTCATGTTCTGTTGAAAATGAGTTAGTGCAGATTATATCAGATATACATCTCAAAGCCATAGCATCTGATACAAAATTCTAGTGTTTTATATCTGAAGATAAATATCCGACTCTAAGGCAAATTGCCCTTCAACTGACGGTAATGTTTGGGTCAACTTACTTGTGCGAGTCTGCATTTTCTGAAATGAAGATAATTAAGTCAAAATATCGCAATCGACTAACTGACGAACATATGTCATCATGCTTGCGATTATTACTCGGTAATTACGTACCATCTTATGAAAAGTATGCTGAGGACATGCAGTGCCACGCTTCAACATCCAAAGTCACTCTTTAGTTAAGTTTAGACACTATAGAACTAGTTTGTTTTGTAAGAACCAATAAACTCGCAATTTTGAATAATTATGAGTTTTTTCATTGACATTTTAGAGTAGACCTACACTTACTCTGATTAAAAAAATACATATTGTGCGGAAAACTAATATCTATGCCACGATACACCCTACCTAGACGACAATCCTGCATCGCACTTACTTGCAGCCTCTTAGAGTCGATCGATCGTAGTCTAACAATATTGAGGTAGATCGCCAGCAGTTCAAGTTTGAGCACCCCTGGTCTAAAGGGTACCGTTAAATAAAAAAATTTATGTCTCTGCCCTTCGACAACGTTGCCGGATATTACATCGTCGCCGGGGGGGTAAACTATAAAAATAATGGCGTTAGAGCTAATAAAAAAATATAAATTATTATTTTAAAGACATTTCAAATCTAATTTAAGGGTATGTTTTTAAAATTGGCGCTTTTCATCTGGTTGAAAATGGCAGCACTTCCCGTGTTCTTCGTCATTACCTTCCGCGCAAGGGAGGCATATTATCTAACCCTTCCATTCTCTGGAAAATACTAATTTTTTAAAATTAAATTAGTTTCTATGTAGCATAATCCTAAGTAAATAAGTCACAAGAAAATATGAAATTTTTAGAATTAATTCCGTAATTATGAACGAAAAGCAAAAATAATAATTATTTTAATTAAATGTAAAGTTACTAAATCAGATCTAATAATTAGAAATAAAGTCTTGTGAATTAGTTTTTTATTTCTGAAGCATCGATTATTACATATTAGAGTTTATCTTTTAATTACTCATGGACACAATTAAACCAGGTTTTTAATTAACTTCACTATTTACAAGCACGTAGGACTTCAAATATTTACATTACATTTGTTCAAAATCAAATACACTGCTGAATCTAAGACGCCTTCTTCATTAGCTTCCTGTCCAAAAAGAAATTGAATTTTTCAAAAAATAAAAGAAAATATTAACGCCAGCATAGTTATTTATTATAGCTACAGTGGTTAGGCTAGCAATTTGTTATGTTGAATGATCCGAAAATGAGTTTCAAACAAACAGCTTATCTCGCCCTTAAGTTTACAAGTGATTTAGCGTTCATGACAAGACCGAAGACAATGAAATTATCACTCAAAAAGTAAGTGATTTTATATAAAAAAAAACTGAATAGTCTAGGAGACTAACTAAAGATGAATTGAAAATTCCAAAACAAGATTGGGCTTTAGTAAATTAAATTCGTAATTTGTTACCCAACTTGACAGACTCAATATTCGGCTATATAATAAGAATGTCGTCATACCCCAATATAGTGGGTTCAAATAATAATTTATTGCCCACATTTATCAACTTATATTGCCTAAGCAGTAAACGTTATTCAAATTAACTTAGGAAGGTCCATCCAGCCAGCAGAGTAAATATTCTAACAAAATACATAAAAAGCATAAAGTCAACTTAAACTAATTAATATCACATTAAAAAAAAAATAATATTAACATAGAGCACCATGTATCAAAAGTTAGTCCTTAATATTCCTGTTAACTAAATACTTGCTAAAATTATTTATAGTTAAGGGGTTCTGTCTGATATCTAGAAGAAGTTTGCGTTTTTTGGCGTCTTCTCTCAGATCATACAGTGGTCTGCATTCCTAAAACAACATATCACTTTTGTAGAAACAATTAAAAGAGGAGGTTTTTAAGTTATTTACCATGCCATGAAAATGACATCATATCAAAAAGTGGCTTGGGTGTCAACATACTGTCGGGTTTTGTAGTTTTTTAGATTTTTTTCTTTCGAAAAATATGTGAAATTAATTTGGAGCAATGCGATGTGATAGACTTTCTCAAAGAGAAATGAGCAAAAAATATTCATGGAAGAATGTCCCAGGCGTAGGACAATGACGGCCCATATAATTTTCAAGTAAATTTTTGGTCTAAGCAGTTTCGACGAGGCTGAGTCAATTCAGGAGGGACCCGGATCTGTTTGAAGTCTAGTTGAAGCAGGAACCGACGCTTCTTAAGGATTTGCAGCTGTCAAGGCGACGAATACTAGCGAAAGCAGTTGGACTATTAGAAATAACAATTTTCAAGATTGTGCACGAAGATTTAGAGACGAGTTCTCAAAAAAATTTAGAAAACGAGGAGTTATTTTTTCCAAATTATCACAATCGACACAACTTGAGTGTTCTATTGAAATCTTCCCACGAAGAAGGAGTAGAGGCAATGCAAAGGATTTTTGCTTATTGAATATAGGATTCACAATTAATGGAGAGATCTACGGAATAGCAATTCAAAACTTAAAGCAGACTATTAAAGAAAAATATCTGAAGATAAACCATAGGGTTTGAAAATTTTCCTCAGATGAGTTGAAAGCCGCTGTAGCGTCGTTTTTTGAGACGCAATCAACAGATTTATTTTTTTGGATAGAATGAAACAATTCGAGAAACACTGACGTAAGTGTATTAGTGTCGACCGTAGTTATATAAAAAATATATTTTTTTAAAACTGCGAGATTCCCCTCATAGCTAGGTAGATAACTTAAAAACACTTTCGTAGCAGATATCTCCTATATATGATCTAATATCCACTTCTAACAAGACTTACTTTTAACCTAATATAATTCAGTCTATAATTTTCAAAATTTATGATAAAATTATTAATATAAACTCTATCTGGTCTGCATAACTTTACCAGGTGTACAAGTATGAAATGCGGATTTCAGACAACAGATGGTGCACCAATGCAATTTGTGCTATAAAGATTTGACACTGCGCCATTTTGTTGTGTCATCAACAAGTGTCAGACGCGCACGAGTGATAAATTGGAAAAGTGTGTGCATAATGTTGTGTTATGTTCAATATGTCGAAATTTATACCGAACAAAGAGCATTCGCGGACGGCATTAATTTTTTGGTTTCATTTGAAGAAACTGCTGTTGAATCATACCGATTACTTCGAGAAGCTTATAGTGAACATGCTCCATCGCACGATACGTGTGAACGATGGTTTCGGCGTTTCAAAAGTGGTGAATTGGATGTTGCAGACAAGGAACGTGGAAAACCGCTAACAAAAAACGAAGATGTGGAATTGCAAGCATTGTTGGACGAAGATGATTCGCAAACACAAAAACAACTCGCTAAGCAATTCGGCGTTAGTCAACAAGCTGTTTCCAATCGGCTACGAGAGATGGGAAAGATTCAGGAGACCGATAGATGGGTACCACATGAGTTGAACGAAAGGCAAATGAAAAGCGCAAAAACACGTGTGACATCTTGCTCGCTCGGTATAAAAGGAAGTCGTTTTTGCATCGTATACTTACAGGGGATGAAAAGTGGATTTATTTTGAGAATCCCAAGCGCAAAAAATCATGGGTAGACCCAGGCGCCCCATCCACATCGACCGCAAGACCGAATCGCTTTGGTAGAAAAACGATGCTCTGTGTTTGGTGAGACCAGAGGGGCGTGGTCTATTATGAGCTGTTAAAATCTGGGGAAACGGTTAATACTAAACGTTACCAACAACAATTGACCGATTTGAACCGTTCGCTGCTTGAAAAAAGGCCAGAATACCGAAAGAGGCAACACAAAGTCATTTTTCTTCATGACAATGCTCCATCCCATCCTGCAAAACCAGTTCGCGACACGTTGGTAGCACTCAGCTGGAAGTTCTACCCCATGCAGCTTACTCACCAAACTTGACTCCTTCCGATTACCACGTGTTTGCATCGATGGGTCACGCACTTGCTGAGCAGCGCTTTGGTTCATACGAAGCTGTGAAAAAAATGGCTCGATGAATGGTTTGCAGCAAAAGGGGAAGATTTTTACTGGCGTGGTATTCACAAATTGCCCGAAAGATGGGAAAAATGTATAACAAGCGATGGAGCATACTTTGAATAAAGCACTTTTTATCATTCTTCCGAATTTAACATGTTTTTTTTTTTAAAAATCCGCATTTCATACTTGTACACCTGGTATATTAAATAATAATAATTTTATTATAATTCCTGAAAATTATAGATTGAATTATATTATATTCAGAGTAGGTCTGCTAGAAGATATTAGGTCATAAATAGGAGATATTTAGTACGACGGTGTTTTTTTAAGTTAGGTAGATTAATTATTAATTAAAATAACACCACACAGATCAAAGCCAATTACGAGACTTCGACTGACATTCATACTACAGGACGCATCAGACAGCAGGAAGCCTAAGCCCGTTCTTATTCAACTTAATTTTTTAAGTTTCAAAACTTAATCTGGGTTACCGGTTAAACACTAATCATATATGTATAATTTGCTACGCAGACGACGCAAGAATCTTAGCTAAAACAGAGAACGACCCGGAAAGACACTTCCAGATTCTACCAAGTGACTCATCAATATAACATATCCATCTCGACGGAGAAAACTAAATCAATAATGTCAAGCAGTCAGAAAAGCGGGTAGAAACGTCAAGCAGTCACAACCTAACAAACGAAGTAAGATCTCAAGTTAATAGAGCTGCCCTCATATCTGGTGCACTATATACACTATGCTTAAGCTCTGTGCTAAAATACGGTATAGAAACCAGGGCAGATAACAACAAATCAAAAAACCTTCTAAGAACGGCGGAAATGAAAACAACAAAAAAAGAGCAATATCATGAAACACACTATTAGACCGGATAAAAAACGAAGATATACGACAGTCATGTGGGGTTTATGACGTGGTTAAATGGCGCGGATAGAGACGACGATTCTAGCGTGATCGTGTCAAGAGACTGAATCCAAATAGAACAGTAAGACTAGCTCTGGAAGGAAAACCACGGGGGCGACACTCACCGGGAAGACCTCCCAAAAGGTGGATGGATAGGCCGCCGGTGAGTTCCGGGTCTCCAATCTTAGTCAAAGTAATTATTTAGGGAGTTTAGTATTCACGTTGTCAAAAAAATTAATGCGATATAGATCCTGCGGCAATTTTAGTGGACTTTTGCTTTCCAGGTACTGTGCTAATGATCCTTTCTTTATCGTATTTGCAAACTCGTGATGCCATTATAAAAAATAACTACGTGACCTTAGACCCTCTAGAGGTTACCAGAACACCTCATCATGCCAAATCTGGTTTAGATGTCACCTTTTAGTACGTAAGTGCTTTGAGTTGTGCCCGACTGTCTTGAGGAAATTCATACTGAGCCTATCAGATTATATTCTTGTATTGTTTTTCCACGCACATTGTAGACTACCACCTGAAACATGGTTGGGTGGTATTTCAAAATAAAAATACTTGTCTTACTGGAACCGGCACCAGAGTTTGCCATCCACGGTGCCCTCCTTGACCTTGGACCTTTCTAGAGCCACTCCAAACACTTTGCTCGTGACTCCTCGAGGTTATATGGTAATATTATAATTTACTTACATTTTCGCAGACCCCCCAAGTTTTTACTGACAGATGTATGCGTACCGTTAACTTAATTTTTAACTAATTTACGTTTTAACTAAGTTGGGAATGTGGAATCTTTGGCACAATGATACTACTCAGTATATATCACCACTACACCAAACACTTTATTTTTGCACTCGACGCGCGTTTCGCTAACCATGTTAGCTTCATCAGGAGCGATGATTGACTAAAGCTTAACTACAAATCTACCCTATTTATACTTAGCCTAACCCTTGAATTACTCAAGCGGAACTAATGACATAGGCAAAGCTATCAGTTCCGGTCAAGTAACCAGTAGAGGGGACTATAAGGAATAGGCCCTCTGTCTTTATTTAAACTACTTTTACATTTTATGATTTCCATACTTTCGTATGCGTTCAACAATCTCCTATCAGATACATTTTTTATTAATCTTAGATTATCTAATGTTACAGTATGATCAGCTTCAAGGGCGTGTTCGGCAATGCTAGACTTTTCTGTTCTATTGTATCTTAAGTGTGCTAAATGTTCTTTACATCGTACTTTAATTGACCTTTTAGTTTGCCCAACATACTTTTTGTCACAATCATTACAACTAATTTCATAAATTCCACTTTTCTCACAATTAGGAATCTTATCTTTGGGATTTCCTAAGATATTCCTCAGATTGTCTGATGACTTATAGACTAAGGTGAGGCCTACCTTATTAAATACCTTATTGAGTCCCTTGCTATATTTCGGATTATATGGTATGGAGACGTACTTGGTGTTATTTTCTTCGCGTGTAAAAAAGGTGGAATTCTGAATATTAAACCTAAATTTATGTCTATTTATTAGCTTATTTACTAAGTCATCGTCATAACCATTAACTCTAGTTATATTTCTAAAACGATTCTTTATTAAAGTTTACTCTATTCAGAGGGAAAGTGACCAAACGATGAACTAAAAAATGTAATGAGGCTAATTTATGTTGTTTGCAATGAAATGAATCATTAGGAATATATCTATCTGTTATTGTGTCCTTTCTATAGATATCAAATTCTAATCTATTATTATTTCTATAATTATTATCCGTATACCGGCTATTTAATTTAGAAACAAAATCATCAATATTTGTTTCTTTGTATCAAAAATCGCGAAAATATCATCCACATACCTATACCATACCCTTGGGAAATAATCGAATTCTTGACTGGCTTCGGTTTCAAACTTACTCATGAATAAATTGGCTATGAAAGGTGACAAGCAATTACCCATAGCTGTTCCTTCTTTCTGAACATAAAATTGATTGTTATATTGGAAATAATTTTGTTCCATACAAAGTTTAGATAATGTTAAGTATTCACGAATAATTTCGTCTTCAAAGTCATTCATTCTAAGTAATTCTTCGAGATATTGTAAAGTTTGTGAAATCGGCACACTTGGGAACAAAGAACTAACATCAAAAGAAATTAAGACTTCACCTTCATTAAGAACTAGATTTCTGGTTTATTAATGAACTCTAACGAATTCTTCACTGCGAAAGTATTTAACGGTAACTTCTCAAGTTCTTTTGATAACCATTTGGATATTAAATATGTGGGTGATCCGACCGTTCAAAGTAATCTTTCTTATCCAATATAACAACCTTATTTCCTTTATCCGCTTTTAAGTAAAAGACATCTTTCTTTTTCAATCTTTTAACTACTTTTATGTTTTTTCGTGAATTAGAATTTGTGTTGTTAACTATGTTTTTCGATATTTGATTGCGACATGCTTCCCTAACAAAGGATTTACTATTTTCTGGAAGTGTACTAATGGAACTTTCAATGTGAGCAACTATTTCTGATAAATTATCTCTATCTCTATAAAATGTAAAAGTAGTTTAAATAAAGACAGAGGGCCTATTCCTTATAGTCCCCTCTACTGGTTACTTGACCGGAACTGATAGCTTTGCCTATGTCATTAGTTCCGCTTGAGTAATTCAAGGGTTAGGCTAAGTATAAATAGGGTAGATTTGTAGTTAAGCTTTAGTCAATCATCGCTCCTGATGAAGCTAACATGGTTAGCGAAACGCGCGTCGAGTGCAAAAATAAAGTGTTTGGTGTAGTGGTGATATATACTGAGTAGTAATTTACGTTTTGTTTGGGTAAACGTGAATAAGTGTAAAGTACCTTCATTTACTTTGATCGCACGAACATCAGCCACCAATTCTATTCCCACATAACAAGACTTAAAAAGGCCCAAGAAATATTCTATCTTGAAGTGACAGTAACTAAATAAAATTTAACACTTGAACAGCAATTTTTTTCTAAAAATAATTGCCGTTGCAGACCCCGATAAAGTTATGTCGGGACACTCCATTTCTCTAGCGTCATCACGCACCTTACATGGGAGCAAATATGTCTAATTCGATAAGTGATGGAATACTGCTTCTGCGTTTGGGGCTCTGCCCCCTTGTTTAGGACTCTGCCCCCAAACATATATTATACGCTAAGAATACACATCGCACCAATAAACCCTAATCCGTTCGCCAAGTTCACCCTAACACATCTTATACTACTCTTGTCAGGAATTCTTTTATGCTGGGAACCTTATCCATTTAGAATAACTTATTCAAAACTGTGTTTCCCACGAACAATTTGCAGCAATTCAATACCAATATGAATAGCATTTTTCGTGCATGTGCCACTACTTTACCACTTTATGGACTTCCCTGCTGTACGTTACAACTATAGAAGTATTCTTATCTTTTTTAGATACTGGATTTTTTACCAAAGTATGAACTCATTACAATCAAATCGATAATAATCAACCAACACACAGTTTGAACGGGAACCCGCAATAAAAAACTTACCTTAAACAAAGTGTAGTTACCAATAATATATAATGCCTGTTTAGCTCTGGTAAGAGCCACATTTAATCGGTTTTCGTTTTGTAAAAAAGAATTCGTAGAATCTCGAACGCATGATATTACTATAATGTCATTTTCTGATCCCTGAAAACTATCAACTGTGTTGACGGTTACCTTGACATTTGTATTTTTCGTACTAAAAAACAACAAAAAGAATTATTTTATTTTAGGAAATAAATAACACATTTTTTTAAGCAGTACTTTTGCATTGCAAAATATGTCAAAAGCAGCTACTTCTTAACACCAGTATTTTCTATAAATGTGGGTATAATTCTCTTTTTATATACGTTTTGATTACCTCATAATCTCACCAGTAAAGTTGTAATGAACGTAAATAATATATTTTTATTATTATTATTATTATTATAACACTAATGCATTATAACTAGGGATGAGTGATAATGGATTTTATCTATCGATGGTCATTAGCAAGTACCTATCGATAATTTTAAATTATTGATATAGCGATTGTTATCGACAATTATCGATATATCGATAATATTATTCAAAAATTTATGACCAGGGCGAGCAGGACTTTCAAAAACACACCCTTTCTTTTAAAAAAAGTCCTTCTTCTAAAATTGATAACTAGAAACAAGTCTACCGATAATAAATATTGAGTTATAATTTTTGGATTCACTTCTCGTTGTTCGATTATACTGGTCAACAAAAAAAAAGAAAATTGCTTGTTTCCTGTTTTTTTTTTTGTTTCTATCTCAAATTGGTATTTTTTAAATATGGCAACAATTTTTCTCTAACAGCTTTTGTTTTTCAGTTAAAACTACCCTCATTTATTATTTTTACTTAGATTTTCGTTTTTTATTGGACACTAAAATATATTTTGTTGTTGTTGTTTTAGATATGGCTTCGTTAAGAAGATGTTGTGTGCTTAATCCCGATTGTTTTTGCTATATTTGAATATATATTTGCAAAATCGAAAACCTAACTTTGTGAAAACTGCGTATAATCAATACTTTAAAATAAAATTGATAGTTATATTGTATTTTTATGTCTACGGTTATGGTCCAGTGGTATTCGAGAACTTCTCGTTGCGTTCGAATTGGAAATCGAAGTAACTATAACTTATCTTCTGCTCAACGACCTAATACCAAAAAAAGCACATCCTTCATCTCTGTAATTAAGACTCTAAGACTACAAATGTAGCCTTTCAGGACCTCAACCATTTAATCAAACGAACTTACCAAAAGAAGCTAAAAAAAAATTGCTTAAAACCTGTAAGAAAAAAATCTGTTACCGTATTTTTCTCAAGAGAAGGATTTAGTTTTTTGTAACGATGTTGGTGGTATTTTGCAGCAGATGGGATTAAAACAGTACCAACCTAGTGATTGGCGTTTTTTTCATAGACAGCAGCAAAAGAAGTTTAAAGTGTAAAAACAAGTACGGATAAATTGCACGAAAAAAGAAGAATACAGGGTCATTTGTGTTGATCTGAAAATGGTTAACTTTCTTTTAGGTAAAAGGGGGGTACACAAAATTCCCGTGTTTCATGTGTCTCTGGGATAGTCGTGACAAACAACACCATTGGTCATTTCACACTGTTAGAGTATTAAGTGCAAAGACGCTTGGCGAATGTTTTAATTTTCTTTCACGCACGAAACAGTATAAAGCCACAGATTAGGCAACTCGTGAAAGTAGTTTCATACTGAAGTTCCAAAGCGAGTACTTCCTAAAAAAGAAATCCGACCAGCGTCATTTGCAAGAGCTAGGGTGCAACATGAGCATAAAAATCCACTTCCTGTTCTTTTAGTGAGGAGCATTTCATCAAGATGATGAACATATGATGGCAGACTACTGCTGGAGTTTGCAACGAGATCTACCTAAAGTCGTTCATTCAAGGAAATCCTGCTAAATAGAAATTTTGTTAACATAATGTATTATTTTTTTGTATTTTTTTGGCAAAATTGCTAAAGGTTAGCAATCTCCCAGTATCATATTTGTGAAACAAGACTTGTGTTGAAATGTTATCATAACTCCGAAAAAAAATCCCTAGATTTTGTAAAATTAAACGAAACAGTATAAAGTAATTTCATTTACGTTATAAAGTAGTTTCAAGAGTACAAACCCAAGCGTCCTCATCTCCCTTGCTAAAGGGAAGTATCATATTTGTGAAATAATCACTCCCTAGATTTTTGAATTTCAAAGGTCCGTCCCCAAATCACAAAAAACATAGTCTTTTATTTCCGTTGGTCTGACTATTGAAGCGATAAGCCTTGAACGAACATAGAACCTCGAAAATTACATTACTTTTAAATTATATCTATTTCTCAGATGGGGATGGAATGATAGAAGCGAAGGTCATTAAATATCGTGCATAGATTCAATAGTAATATGACAGTTGGAGCATATATTATTAAAAGAGTGGTTGCGTATATATCGTAATATAATAACCGGTCAAGTGCAAGTTGAACTTGCGCAATTAGTGTTCCGTACGTTGATTGCTTTTCAAGTAAAAAGTTTTGTTACAGATGTATAAAATGATCGATCAGTGACTTCACAAAACACACCCCAAATGAGTTTTCAACAAAGTTTGTTTCCAATCTTTACTGAAATCTGATGACCCTGAAATTTTTGTTTTTTTTAAATACCAGAAAAATTATTAAAGGTAATGCTCTCGTGATAATTTTCGTTCAATCTACATCCCGTGGAGAATATTCCGGAATTTTATCAAAATTTTTTGATAAGTACTTTTCGAGATAAGGCGCGGGACAGCGATTTTTCGCGATTTTTTAAAAATAATACAAAGAAAGTGCGCGCAAATATTACATATATATACATTTTTTACTCGTGTTTTCACAAACTTTCATTTGACACCACACTCCATGACCTAGTAAGAATTTTTTTTTTCACTTTCGATTTCACCCCCCAAAACTAACCCCTTAAGCCAAAATTTAACTCTCAAAACTACATGGCTTTGATGAGGCCATCAATTCCTATATAATTACCAGATTTCAACTTTCTATGTCAAATAGTTTCGGAGAAAATCGGGTGTGACAGACAGACAGACAGACAGACAGACACCGAAGTGATCTTATAAGTGTTCCGTACGGAACACTAAAAAGAAGGGTGTTTCTTCGTAGATATCGACTTATACGTCCTTTTAGGATTTTTTGAGTCAGAAAATCTAAAAATTACATATTTTTTTCATTATTTCCTCTTTACTTTTTTAGTGTTCCGTACGGAACACTTATAAGATAACTTCGGTGTCTGTCTGTCTGTTCGTTTGTTACACCCGATTTTCTCCGAAACTATTTGTCATAGAAAATTGAAATTTGGTAATAATATAGGAATTGATGGTCTCATCAGAACCAGGTAGTTTTGAAAGTTAAATTTTGATTTAAGGGGTTAGTTTTGGGGGGTGAAATCGGAAGTGAAAAAAAAAATGTTGCGCACACTTTCTTTGTATTATTTTAAAAAAATCGCGAAAATATCGCTGTCCCCCCTTATATCGAAAAGTACTGATCAAAAAATTTTGAAAAAATTCTGAAATATTCTCCACTGGGTCTAGACTGAACGAAAATTATCACGAGTGCATTACCTTTAATAATTTATTTGGTATATAAAAAAACAAAATTTTCAAGGTTATCAGTTTTCAAGTAAAGATTAGAAACAAACTTTGTCGAAAACTCATTTGGAGTGTGTTTTGTGAAGTCACTAATCATTTTATAGCTCCGTAACAAAAAATTTTATTTTAAAAGCCATCAACGTACGGAACACTAATTACGCAAGTTCAGCTTGCCCTTGATAGTTTTTTTTTATTTTTAATTACCATCCTACCATATAGTATCTATTATGTAAAATACCTAGCCGTTATGGTTCGATTAAGTTACTTTTAGTGTTCCGTACGGAACACTTATAAGATCACTTCGGTGTCTGTCTGTCTGTCTGTCACACCCGATTTTCTCCGAAACTATTTGACATACAAAGGTGAAATTTGGTAATAATATAGGAATTGATGGCCTCACCAGAGCCATGTTGTTTTGAAAGTTAAATTTTGACTTAA
This sequence comes from Pachyrhynchus sulphureomaculatus, assembly GCA_019049505.1. NCBI lineage: Eukaryota > Metazoa > Arthropoda > Insecta > Coleoptera > Curculionidae > Pachyrhynchus > Pachyrhynchus sulphureomaculatus. The sequence continues at coordinate 3,708,596 of CM032453.1, read as the reverse complement.
GGGGTTAGTTTTGGGGCGTGAAGTCGGAAGTGAAAAAAAAATTTTTTTACTAGATCATCGAGTGTGGTGTCAAATGAAAGCTTGTGAAAACACGAGTAAAAAATATATATATAATGTTATACTTGCGCTCACTTTTCTTTGTATTATTTTTAAAAATTCGCGAAAAAAATCGCTGTCCCGGGCCTTATCTCGAAAAGTACTTATCAAAAAATTTCGAAAAAATTCTGGAATATTCTCCACGGGGTGTAGATTGAACGAAAATTATCACGAGTGCATTACCTTTAATAATTTATCTGGTATATAAAAAAAAAAAAAATTATTTTAAAAGCAATCAACATACGGAACACTAATTGCGCAAGTTCAACTTGCACTTGACCGGTTTTTTAGTATAAGAAAGTGTAATTCACTGTTTATTTTGGAACTGAGTACTTCTAAGAGAAATACTGAGCTTACAAGAGACACCTTTAGGAATCTTTACTATTCAAGTAAACACCAGTTGAGTATAAATAGTTGTCTTGTGCTTTTCCGGGCCCATTCCGTCTACTAATCTTAAAGTAGGCGAAATGTTGGAAAATCATTAAAATTTGACACCGTCTCATCCCAAGAGCTATGATCTCCCATCTGAGACTGTAGTATATACAGTGACTCACAGCTTAAATGATGCAGTCGCTATAAGACCAACTAGTCTCAGTGCCTCTTAATTTATTTGGAAAAAACAACTTATTGGAATTAAATTAGTAAAGAGTCTTCTAAAAATGTATGACTTACTTTTTGTCTTAAATATGCCTTACTTAATTAACAATAAATAATTAATCAAATCATATGCAATTTTAACGTCACAGCTTAAATGATGCAAAATAACAACAGGGGTCAAAACTTATCGCATTTTGAAATTTAACACATGGGCTGAAAAGTCCCGGGCCTAACAAAGAAAACACGGTTTTTTTGGTTCAAAATTAGCTTTATTCATCAACGTAATCTCCATCAAGAGCAACGCAATCATTCAGCGCCGCTCTAACATTTCAATACCACTTTTGTAGAACGATTTATCTTTTGCCTCAAAATAGGCCTCAGTTTCAGCGATAACCTCTTCATTCGTGCGAAATTTCTTACCGGCGAGCATTTTTTTCAGGTCTGCGAACAGTCAGTAGTCGCTGGGAGCCAAATCTGGCGAATACGGTGGATGTGGGAGCAATTCGAAGTTCAATTCATGTAGTTTTGCCATTGTTTTGATTGACTTGTGACACGGTGCGTTGTCTTGATGAAACAAAATTTTTTTCTTTGCCATATGCGGTCGTTTCTTTGCAATTTCGGCCTTCAAACGCTCCAATAACGCTATATAATATTCACTGTTGATGGTATTTCCTTTCTCAAGATAGTCGATGAATATTACACCTCGCACATCCCAAAATACCGAGGCCATAACCTTTCCTGCCTATTGTTGTGCTTTCGGGCGCTTTGGACGAGGTTCACCAGTTACTGTCCACTCAGATGACGATCGTTTTGATTCCGGAGTGAAGTGATGGATCCATGTTTCATCCATTGTCACATATCGACGCAAAAATTCCGGTTTGTTACGTTTAAACATGGCCAAACACTGCTCAGAATCATCAACACGTTCTTGTTTTTGAGCAAACGCGGCACCCACTTTGAACAGAGCTTTCTCATAGTCAAATGCTCATGCAATATAAAGCCAACACGTTCTTTTGATATCTTTACGATGTCAGCTAACTCACGCAACTTCACTTTTCGATCATTCAAAACGATTTTATGGATTTTTTTGATGTTTTCTGGTGTTACCGCCTTATTTGGACGTCCACTGCGTTCTGCATCATCGGTGTCTCTACGACCACGTTTGAAGTCAGCAAACCAACGTTTTATTGTTGTTTCTGATGGAGCGGAGTCCCCATAACACTTTTCAAGCCATTGCTTCGCTTGAACGGTATTTTTTTCCATCAAGAAGCAGTGTAAAATTAAAACACGAAATTGTTTTTGATCCATTGTTTTGAAAATAACAAAAGTAGCGTCACTCTTAGCACAATAACTCACAAACTAATGAATAGAATATCATGAAATTTTAACAGCTGTCTTTTGAAGGTTAGTATTAACTGAAAAAAAGGTGACTGCAATAAAACTAGCGCCATCTATGTGTTAGGCTCGGGACTTTTCAGCCCATGTGTTACGAAGGCGGCGTTGCTTTGATTTCTTAGTGCAATTGTTTTTTGTTTAGTTTGACATTTTTAGTGTTCCGTACGGAACACTTATAAGATCACTTCGGTGTCTGTCTGTCTGTCTGTCTGTCTGTCACACCCGATTTTCTCCAAAACTATTTGACATAGAAAGGTGAAATTTGGTAATAATATAGGAATTGATGGCCTCATCAGAGCCATGTAGTTTTGAGAATTAAATTTTGACTTAAGGGGTTAGTTTTGGGAAGTGAAGTCGGAAGTGAAAAAAAAAAATTTTTACTAGGTCATCGAGTGTGGTGTCAAATGAAAGCTTGTCAAAACACGAGTAAAATATATATATATATATATATATTATATATATATATATATATAAATATTATACTTGCGAGTAGTTTTCTTTGTATTATTTTTAAAAAATTCGCGAAAAATCGCTGTCCCGGGCCTTATCTCGAAGAGTACTTATCAAGAAATTTCGAAAAAATTCTGGAATATTCTCCACGGGGTGTAGATTGAACGAAAATTATCACGAGTGCATTACCTTTAATAATTTATATGGTGTATAAAAAAAACAAAAATTTCAATTTTTGTTTTTTTTTCAGTAAAGATTGGAAACAAACTTTGTTGAAAACTCATTTGGGGTGTTTTTGTGAAGTCACTGCTCATTTTATACCACCGTAACATAAATTTTGACTTAAGGGGTTCGTTTTGAGGGGTGAAATCGGAAGTGAAAAAAAATTTTTTTTACTAGGTCATCGAGTGTGGTGTCTAATGAAAGCTTGTGAAAACACGAGTAAAAAAATATATATAATGTAATACTTGCGCACACTTTTCTTCGTATTACTTTTAAAAAATCGCTGTCCGCTACCTTATCTCGAAAAGGACTGATCAAAAAATTTTGAAAAAATTCTGGAATATTCTCCACGGGGTATAGATTGAACGAAAATTATCACCTTTAATAATTTATTTGGTATATAAAAAAACAAAATTTCAAGGTCACCAGTTTTCAGTAAAGATTGGAAAGAAACTTTGTTAAAAACTCATTTGGGGTGTGTTTTGTGGAGTCACTGATCATTTTATACCACCCTAACAAACATTTTTATTTTAAAAACAATCAACGTACGGAACACTAATTGTGCAAGTTCAACTTGCACTTGACCGGTTTTTTTTCATTCAATAAAACGAAATTGTTTAAGAATGGGTCGTCGAACTACAATTTCTGAGAGAAATTTAATTATTACTCATTACAGGAATGGATACAGCCAAAGAGACATAGCCAAAATGGTAAATAAATGTCCGTCAACTGTTCAGCATATCATTGAACGTTATCGGAATGAAAATAGAGTCGAGAATAAGATCTTCAATGAACGTGAAGAAAGATGGATTTTAAGAGAGGTATCAAATAATCCAAAAAAAAGTGCGCCAAAGTTCTGCGCCGAGATGGAAAGACAGTTTGGAAAAAGGTGTAACCCCGTAACAGTTCGACGGATCTTGCGAAATAATAATTTACATGGTCGAACTGCTAGAAATAAGCCTTTTATTAGCCAAAGAAATAGACGCGTGAGATTGGAATTTGCCAGAGAGCATATCATTAAAGACTTGAACTTCTGGAATTTAGTAATATTTGCTGATGAGACCAAAATAAACTTATTTGGGTCCGATGGAAAAATATCAGTGTGGAGAAAGCCTAACGAAGAATTAAAATTGAAAAATATGAAAGCTAGGGTAAAGCACGGTGGAGGTGGAGTGATGTATGGGGCTGTATGTCATCTGCAGGAGTAGGTAATATGCATTTCGTCGAAGGGAATATGAACCAATATGTGTACTTGGATATACTAAGGCAGCATCTCGTCGCTAGTGCCCAAAAATTAGATATTGAAAACAATTATCGATTCTATCACGACAATGATCCAAAGCACACGTCATTTCGAGTCCGCAGTTGGTTGCTTTATAACTGTCCAAATGTTATTAAAACACCAGCCCAGTCACCAGACTTAAATGTTATTGAAAATTTGTGGCTGACATTAAAAAATGAAGTAAATAGTGCCCAATATAAAATAAAAAATGAATTAAAAGTAAAAATTACTGAAGTATGGAACACTATTTCCCCGGAGTATACTAGAAAGTTAGTTGATTCAATGTCCAGAAGATTACAAGCCGTTATTGATAATGAGGGAGGCCCGACCAAATATTAGCAGGCTTATTTCAAATTCTACAAATTGTTTTCTCTAATAATTTTGGTATATTAAATTTAAGCTGTGACGTTAAAATCGCATATAATTTAATTAATTATTTATTGTTAATTAGGTAAGGCATATTTAAGACAAAAAGTAATTCATACTTTTTTAGAAGACTCTATACTAATTTAATTTCAATAAGATGTTTTTTCCAAATAAATAAAGAGGCACTGAGACCAGTTAGTCTTTTCTTATAGCGACTGCATCATTTAAGCTGTGAGTCACTGTATATATATATATGTAGGTATACTTACGTTAAATCTCTAATATTTGAAATAATAAGTTCCTTTTGGGCATTATACGGGCTTATTATGCCAACAGTATATTTGTGGTTTTGATCAATCATATCGAAAATGGTACCCAACAATTTTTTTATTAGATTGACTTCATCTATGTTAGTGTAGTCTCCTCTTGAGTCACTTATTTTTTCACAGTTAAATACCAGGTAGGGTTTTATATTTTTCGGTAGTTTATTTACAGGGTTGGGTAAAGATCTACAAAATTGAAAAGAAAAAGCTCAGTGAAAGTTCGGAAGATGGCTACCAAGCTACGTCGCAGGTCTCACTACTAATGAATGTACCTTAGCCAGTAATTCTAATTTTTTTTCCTTAAAAAGCTGTTAAACACAAAGCTAAGTGTGAACGAAGTCAAAATATCAATTGATTAATAATAACTGATGGCTGTTGAAGAAATAATAAAAGTAAAAAAATGTCAAATAATTAATTCAAGTGTCCGTTACTTTGTAACTGTACATTATAAATAAATGAAAAAATGTATTTACTTTGTTAAGCAAATCACTATATTAAATTAAAAACGTCTGTTATGTGACCATGGTTTCCTAGATGATTCTACAACAAATTTCTTTAATTTATGTAACAAATATCAATAAGGCTGCGAATTTTAAATTTATACCGGACAAATATACACTCCTGGACAAAATTAACGCAACAATATATTAAATCATACAAATCTCTATAATGAATTAATTTTAATAATTTTTTATGAACATTGGTTACACTAAAAATTAGAAAAAAACTTATTCGGATACTTTAAAAGTGAATTAGCTACCAAATTTCTCTATAAGATTCGAATTAAAATTATTCTTAAGACCTAATAACAAAATCGTTGAAATTATGTAATAATGAAAAAAATAAACTGGGACACTAGTACCAAAATTAATGGTGTAACAGGGACACTAGTAGCGTGTGTTGCCTCCTCTACTTCGGATGACAGCGTTTATGCGCCTAGGCATGCTTCTAATTAAATTTTGGATAAAATCTTAAGGAATTTGCTCCCATTCTGTGATAACTGCATTTTCAAGTTCCCTCAGGTTTCTAGGTGCAGGTATATGACGTTTTACATTTTTCTTAAGGTGATCCTATACATGTTTTCTCGGATTCAGATCTGGGCTTTTTGGTGGCCATTGCATAATCGGTATATCAACTTGATTAAGATAATCGAGTACCTCCCTAGCCACGTGAGGTCGAGCGTTGTCTTGCATAAACAGGAAATTGGGCCCCAAAAAATGACCGAAAGGCAACACATGTTCTATTACAATATTCTCAAGATAGTAGTCAGTATTCATGGATCTCATACGGACAGGAACTATCTCTGTGCGAGCATCAAAGCAGATGCCACCCCAGAACATAACAGAGCCACCGCCGAATGGAATCCTTGCAGAGATATTGCAAGGAGCAAACCTCTCTCCAGGTCTTCGCCACGACCATCTGGATGTTTTAGACTAACCCTAGTTTCATCTGTGAAGAAAACTTGTTTCCAATCATCCACAGACCAGTTTTCGTGATTTCGAGCAAAACGTAACCTGGCAACTCTGTTCTCTCTAGTAAGCAAGGGCGCAGTGGCTGGTCTCCTACTGTTTAATCCAGCTTCATTTAACCGTCAAAAATAAAACAGTCTACCACAAAAAACGTATTACTTTGAAAAAGGGAACAATTTATAAGCTTACTTTTAAAGAAAATCTATCGCATTATTACAGAAAATTGTTTATCTTCTAAAAAATTCTTTAAAACTGTAAATCTGAACGAATTGTTTTGATTTCTGTCATGAACAACGAAACAAAATATGCATAGCCTACTTACTATTCAAATACTCGATAAACTTTAAAACTGACATAAGAAAAAGATAAATTAATTTTGCGTTAATTTTGTCCAGGAGTGTAGAAAAATTATTATAATATTCACAAGATGTTATTCGAGTAAGGTGATTAATCTCAAATTGTTAATGTGCGATTCTTGCATTATTACTTGTTTTAATGTCATCTGACGAACAATAAGGTTCGCTGTATATTTTTCTTGATTGATCAGCGACTGCTGCAAATAACTACGTACGTATATGGTATACATTCATACATCTATATTGGGAATGTGGAATCTTTGGCACAATGACACTATTTAGTATATATCATCACTACGCTGAACACTAACTACAAATCTACCCTATTTATACTTAGCCTGACACCTGAATTACTGAGGCCGATCTAATGGCATAGGTGAGGCCATCAGTTCCGGTCAAGTAACCAGTAGAGGGAACTATAAGGAATAGGCCCTCTGTCTTTATTTAAACTACTTTTACATTTTATAATTTCCATACTTTTGTATGCGTTTAACAATCTCCTGTCAGATACATTTTTAATTAATCTTGTGTTATTACAGTATGATCAACTTCAAGGGCATGTTCGAAAGTGCTAGACTTTTCTGTTCTACTGTATTTTAAATATGCTAAATGTTCTTTAAATCGTGTTTTAATTGACCTTTTAGTTTGCCCAATATACTTTTTGTCGCAATCATTACAACTAATTTCATAAATTCCTTTCTCACAATTAAGAATCTTATCTTTGGGATGTCCTAAGATATTCCTCAGACTGTCTGATGATCTATAGACTAGTGAGGCCTACTTTAATAAATACCTTATTGAGTCCCCTGCTATAGTTCGGATTATATGGTATGGAGACATACCATAATTGCTTATCACCTTTTATAGCCAATTTATTCACGAGTAAGTTTGAATCCAAAGCCAGTCAAGAATTTGAGTATTTCCCAAGAGTATGGTATAGGTATGTGGATGATGTTTTCGCGATTTTTGATATAAAGAAAGCCAATAGAGATGATTTTGTTTCCAAATTAAATAGCCGATATGATTCCATTTAATTCACCTACGAAATTGAGAACAAAGGACAACTGCCTTTCCTAGATATTTTAATTATTAAAAATAGGTTAGAATTTGACATCTATAGAAAAAACACAGTTAGAGATAGATATATATTCCTAATGATTCATTTCATTGCAAACAACACAAATTAGCCACATTACATTTTTTAGTTCATTGTTTGGCCACTTTTCCTCTGAATAGAGTAAACTTCACTAATGAAAGGAATCGTATTAGAAATATAATTAGAGTTAATGGTTAAGACGATGACTTAGTAAACAAGTTAATAAATAGTGCTTAGGTTCAGGTTAAATATTCAGAATTCCACTTTTTTTACATGCGAAGAAAATAAAACCAAGTATGTCTCTGTATTATATAATCCGATATATAGCAGCGGACTGAATAAGGTAGGCCTCACCTTAGTCTATAAGTCATGAGACAATTTGAGGAATATCTTAGGAAGTCTCAAAGACAAGATTCCTAATTGTGAGAAAAGTGGCATTTACGAAATTAGTTGTAATGACTGCGGCAAAAAGCATGTTGGGCAAACTAAAAGGTCAATTAAAACACGATTTAAAGAACATTTGGCACATTTAAAATACAGTAGAACAGAAACGTTTAGCATTGCCGAACATGCTCTTGAAGCTGATCATACTGTAACATTAGATAATCTAAGACTAATTAAAAATGTATCTGTAAGGAGATTGTTGAACGCATACGAAAGGGTGGAAATTATAAAATGTAAAAGTAGTTTAAATAAAGACAGAGGGCCTATTCTATATAGTCCCGTCTGCTAGTTATTTGACCGGAACTGATGGCCTCACCTATGCCATTAGTTCCACCTGAGTAATTCAGGTGTTAGGCTACGTATCAATAGGGTAGATTTGTAGTTTATCTTTTTAGCCAATCATCTTTCCTGATAAAGCTAACATGGTTAGCGTGTGGCGATACATACATACATACGAGAGTGTTACCTACCTAGACATGAAAATGATGCCATACAAAATTATTACTTAGTTGTCAAATTACTCTTACGCATCTAGAATTTTGACGAAATTTGGTATGAGTTCGTTACGTTTTGCAGTTGTTACGATATCTTTCTTCCGAAAAATAAGTGAAAGTAATTTGAAGCATCGCGTAGTAATAAATATTCTCACTAAAGAAAGAATTAGGCCAAAAGTTATTCATAAAAGAATATCTCAATAATAAAATTTTAGTCTAAACAGTTTCGATGGGGCCGATACTCAATTCACGATGACCCAGATCAGGAAGAAGAGGTGACGCACAAACTGAGTAAATCATCAGACTTATTCTGGATTTGCATTTTTTTTTATGGGTCTAGCACACGTGCTACAGGGAAGTCCCTAAAGCGCTACAGGAGCGACACGTGTGTGGAGAAAGCGATTCACGTTGTTCTTGAATCGCTCTAGATTGTACTCGATGGGAAACACAGTCCTGGGCAAACTATTCCAAAGGTATGATGTTCTCCATATAAATGACTGCTTGAAAAGCGTTGTACGAGGAATAACAAGCTGAACCTCATACGGATGTGAAGTATTAGCGCGACGTGTACTTCTAATATGCTCCGCTCTGGGAGGAATTAAACGGGCCATATCCTTCGAACACTTTCCATGAAAGTACTTGTAGAATAGACTCAAGTCGCCAACCGTTCTTCGATATTCCAGCGAATCAAGGCCGTCGGTCAGTTCCGGGTGTCCAATCAGACGAATAGCTCTTCTCTGGATATAATCCAACAAATGCAGTGTATGTTTGGAAGCGGAGCTCCAAACATGGGAGCAGTATTCCATAGTTGGTCGAATTTGAGCTTTGTAAAGAATTAACAGTTGTTAAGAATGTAGCTTAGCCAACAGCCCATCGTGCCAAACACGGTCAAATGCTCGAGATTCTCCAAAGTGTTCAATTGCGTTGTTCCAAACATGTGTCACATAAGTCAGAAGATCTCCTGTTGATCTATTTTTACGAAAGCCATATTGGTGATCACTAATAATGTTGAATCCTTCAAGATATTCTATAAGATGCTGATTGATAGCCTTTTCCATGACTTTCGATATTATTGAGAGTAGTGCGATTGGTCGGTAGTTATTTGGCAAGGTCTTCTTGCCTTTTTTAGGTATCGGCTGAACTAGGGCACATTTCCAGCAGGAAGGAAATATTCCCTTTCTGTAGGATAGGTTGAAAAGTCTACAGAAAACTGGTGTTAGTTCCCTCGCACAGTTCTTGAGAACTATGGCAGGTATTCCGTCAGCGCCTGAAGCCTTTTTGGTGTCTAGCTTCATCAAAATACGTTTTATGATACGCTGTCTGAAGACAATATCGGGCATCCTTGACTGCACTATGGGAATAGTAGGTGGTGTTTTTCCTTGGAAATCGACAGTAGAATGTGAAGCAAAGAGTTCAGCCAACAAGTTCGCTTTCTCAACAGGTGTCGTTGCAATAGAATTATCTGGCCATGTGAGTGGTGGTATGGTGGATTGCTGCCGTCAGATCGACGAAAGAAAATATCAATGGTTGCTAAAGAAGCTGAAGTATCGGAAACTACAGTTCTCTAGATCGTACACGAAGATGTAGCGAAAACTGGAAAGGAACGAAATTTCTCAAGAACATTTGTCCGCTTTGGAGAACAATGGGAGCCATTTAACGACGAATTGTCGTAGGCGATGAGACTTGGGTGTTCCATTTGAAGCCTCCTACGAAGCGAAAGTCCATACACCACATTCATAAGGGTTCTGCACTTCTGAAGAGGGCGAAAACTCAGTCGTCTTATGAAAAGTTGATGCCGACCGTTTTTTGGAACTGAAGAAAATTTATTTATTGAATGTATAGAAAAAAAGATTCACTATTATTGTAGAGGTTTACGGGGACGATCCATAACCAGAAGCAGACCATTAGAGAAAACTGTCTTTGTGGATGCAAGACCAAAATTTTTCTGTTGTACAACTGAAAGGTTCACAAGGCTCGCACAGTTTAAGCCCTTAGCGAAAACTAGGAAGTTAGCGGATTACAACATCCACCAGCCTCGATCCTGAGACCTATTTTTGTTCTGAAGTAAAAATCTCAGCAAACAAAAATTTTCCTCAGATGATGAGCGTCGCACATAGGGGTATTTGAACGATCTACGCGGCCAAAATTATTTTTTCGGTTCTATTGTATGCTAAATTATATTATCAAGTTAAATTAATCAGTTACTCTGCATAAAATTACTTAATTTGTAATAAAAAATAAAAAAAAAAAAAACGAAACTTAATTTTACAAAAAAAAATATTTTAAATAAAAACATTTATTTGCAAAATAAATGTAAAATTTAAACTTATAACACTCCTCTTTTGCGTCGAGAGTTAAAAATACACTATAAACAATCATATTTTGTCGTCCACAAACGTATTTTCATCTTCACTTCCAGAAGAACACAGTGGGTTCGGCTCTGCAGGCAGGAGCATTTCTAGCGTCTCTGGTAGGAATGAATATGACTTTATCCTCTTTATTCGCCTCATACTGCTCAACAAAGGATCGGAACTTAAGAGTAAACGATTAAAAATGTCCCTGTTGCAGCTATCTCATGAAAACTTTCGGGCAAAATCTTGTCGGTAAGACCGAAAGTGCTTGTTCCTTGCCTCTGCGGCTTCTTCAGACAGCTGCCCAATTGGTAACAAAGCATTTTTTATTATCTCTGCTCCATGAACAAGTATCTTGTGCATCGTGGGTGTCATGGGATGCCACGGGTAGAGGTCCACATATAGACGAGCAGTTTCTGATGCATACTTGTCATATTTTTCTGGGTCGACTTTATGTCCGTTTGAGATTGTCTCCACAATGACTTTTAATCTATATAACAGGTCATAGCTAAGGCCCGTTATTTCTGCTGCCAATTTCGGGTCTTCAAAAAATCTTCGACTGGTGTTCCTATCATTGGTGTTTCCAAAATTTGCCTTTGGCATATCGACTAATAACCCGGTTTCATTGCGAAATCGGGTCTGGATTTTAAGTTTCCTCTCTTTCTCGAATTCCTTTTCAGCCTCTGTTTTTCTTTCTCTATATTTTTACTGGCAGTTTATAAGCCAGATGTAGAACACTCTCAAATAAGCTTATCCTAGCATGTAATACTGAGAGACCGAATTGTACTGCCTCGAGATTGACTTCTTTTGTTATATCCAATAGGTTAAAATCCTTTGAGGTTGCACCATAAATATAGCACCGGCTTGTTGCTCTGATTCTAGTGGCGGTATTACACACTTTTCCATCCACCATTGTCATGATAAATTTGTGTTTGACTATAAACTTTTTCTCATTCAAATCAACCTCAGTAGAAATGAGAGAATCAACTGATTTATTCACGTAGTTAATTTCTTTTTCTGTGACACCAGTACTCCCTTTGATAAAACGAAATCTTATTGGCCGACAAAAACGCGGAGAAGACGGGAGTCGGACTCTCCCACACGGTTTTTTCATTATTTTTTCCACGCACTAATTTTAGAGGCACGAAGCAACTTTGAAATATATTGCTATCCGAATCCGCATCACTGTCAAACTTTTGTTTGTATTGGGATTGTTGTGATCCGTCGCAACCCCATTTATGAATCATCTTTAGGGTATTCCGTTTTTGTTCATTTAATGTTTGCAATACCTCTTCCAGGTAGTCGGACAATCGTGTAACAGTAAGTTCCACCAAGGGCTGTAATTGAGCTTCCGCACTAGTGCTAGTTATCTTGCACGCTTCTGGTGGAGGGTAATACTTTTTTTTTCCTTTTGTAGGAGGCTATAACACGGAAAAATATGTTTGTTCGTCCTTCTTATGATTTCATACTGTTCTCTTGTTCGATCTGCATCTATGTACATTTGGATTGCTTCCTTGACAGTCAAAGGGCTACTTTTATTTTTTGATGATTTTGTGCGATAATACACCTTTTTATTTTTCGTTGCCCTGGCAATATTTTACGTTTTGATTTTTTTGACTTTTGGCCGCGTAGATCGTTCAAATACCTGTATGTGCGTCGTTTTTTGTGGCGCAAACAAGAAAAATATTAAGTAAGTTTCGCGACTTTTCCTTCAAAGCTCGATAAATAACGTAAAAAGAACTTCATATAACGCCATTTACCTTTAATTTTGCATGGCCTCGTAACTTAAAAAAGTATTGTTAAGCAATATACAGTAGCACAAAATAACGCAAAATTATATTTATTTATAGAATAATACATGTTCCTTTCGAATATGCTGCACCACTTTTAAAATTACAAAAAGCACAACATATAATTGAAGTATCTCGACTTTTTATTAAAATGAACACTCTCTAAATATTTCAAAATATTCAAACTTTATCAACACCTTGTATAAGATTATTAACTTACTTTAATTTTCCTTCATAAAAATGCTGATTTGGAAATGCGCAAATTTCGGGATGCATCCTGTACTGATCGGAAAGCATTCTAATCGGTGACCTAGGATCATTGCTAAAGTTATTTGCGATTCTACTGAACAGACTTTCGCCAAAGCCTAATTTCTGAGCATCCTGAAAATTAGATATAATCAAAAAAAAATCATTTTCTACGGACTAAAATTTGTAAGGTGTTTCTTAGAATATTTCTTGCTTTTTATAATTTGTTCGTAATATTGAGACATCTCAAGAATTGAGAAGATAGCAAGAGCGATGCTGTACCGGTCAACAGTAAAAGTGAGCGGTAAAGCTTTTCTCCGTGATACAATATCAGAAAAATAGGGAAGAAGTCTAAAGAAATTCGGGAAGTATAATAAAATCAGTCAAACATTTATTTGCGGTACTTTATTAAACAAATATTTAAACAAACAAATATTTGTTTAGATTTTAACCTAGAACAAAAATTCAAAAAATTTTCATTAATATGTTAAACACTAGTGGATAACGTACGGAAATTTGAAAATATCGTTTGTTTAAAAAAAAAGGTACACAAATGTTTTTTTAAATGTGCTCCATTTTTCGAAAAAAAAACCATATTTTTAAATTTCTGTACTTTATCCCATAGTTTTTTTACATATATTAATGACAATTTTTTGTTTTAAGTTGAAATCTACTAGAGCAATCGTTTCGCCCGTTTCAGGCCTCGCATAAAAGGTGCCTTGTCGTCTTGGATTCTGAAGCGGCCATTTGGATTTAAAAAGATAAAAAAAATATATTTTTCTACACTTAAATATTTATTTAATAAAGTACTTCGACTTCGAGTCGTAAAATAACGACTCAACCAACCACAAGGTTCATCTGTATCCTGTATCGACCACCAAGTGATACTAACTTTAGAGCACTTTTCGCTTCTCTTGCAGACACCATCGATCATTTACAAATTAACTATCCAAATGCCGAAATTGCCATCCTGGGCGACTTTAATGTCCATAACATCACCTGGCTTAAATATTCAAATACTACCGATGAACAAGGTCGTGAAGCCGAATCATTTTCAATCAGTTGTGGCTTAACGCAGTTTATTGACGAACCAACACGGATCCCTGATCGAGACGGGGAGTTCGCCAGCCTTCTTGATCTGTTTTTAACCACCAATCCGGAGATTTACACGGTCAGCGTAAATCCGCCATTAGGTTCTTCCGACCATAAACTATTATCGACATCGAGTATCCTACCAATCAGTGACAGAGAGGCGCTTAAACCGCGCAAGATTTGGCACTACAAATCTGCTAAATGGGAGGATGGAATATTTTCGAACTTTCCCTTGGTTGGACGTTTGTTTTCGATCCGATGACCCATCTGACTGCGCCAAGGAGGTTTCCGATGTTATTTTGGCCGGCATGGAGGCTTACATCCCTTTTTCGAAGAAATGCCCTTCCAACGGCAAGCCTTGGTTTGACCGAAAATGCAAAGAAGCTGTTGCTTCTAAACATCTTGCATATCGACATTGGCGTGAAAATCCTAACACCATAAATCGTAACACCTTTGTTCGTGCCAGGAACAGGTGCAAAGAAATTATCGACGAAGCCAAGGTGGCACACAATCAACGGATTAGAAACAGAACAGACTTCTCGCTTGTCCCAACAATTCCAGGTCCTTTTGGTCAGTCGCTAAGGCAGTTAGTCAAAATTTCACCAAATCCACCATACCACCACTCACACAGCCAGATAATTCTATTGCAACGACACCTGTTGAGAAAGCGAACTTGTTGGCTGAACTCTTTGCTTCACATTCTACTGTCGATTTCCAAGGAAAAACACCACCTAATATTCCCATAGTGCAGTCAAGGATGCCCGATATTATCTTCAGGCAGCGTATCATAAAACGTATTTTGATGAAGCTAGACACCAAAAAGGCTTCTGGCGCTGACGAACCTGCCATAGTTCTCAAGAACTGTGCGAGGGAACCAACACCAGTTTTCTGTAGACTTTTCAACCTATCTTACAGAAAGGGAATATTTCCTTCCTGCTGGAAATGTGCCACAGTTCAGCCAATACCTAAAAAAGGCAAGAAGACCTTGCTAAATAACTACCGACCAATCGCACTGCTTTCAATAATATCGAAAGTCATGGAAAAAGCTATCAATCAGCATCTTCTAAAATATCTTGAAGGATTCAACATTATTAGCGATCACCAATATGGCTTTCGTAAACATAGATCAACAGGAGATCTCCTGACTTATGTAACACATGTTTGGAACAACGCAATTGAACACTTTGGAGAATCTCGAGCCGTTGCTCCTGACATATCCAAGGCATTCGACCGTGTTTGGCAAGATGGGCTGTTGGCTAAGCTACGTTCTTATGGTATGTCGGAAAAGTTCTGTTTGTGGCTCTCATGTTTCCTCAGAGAGCGTTCTTTACGAGTGGCAGTCGACGGATTTCTTTCTAACACCTTCACTATCAACGCCGGTGTACCCCAAGGCTCCATACTGTCTCCTACTCTCTTTCTCATTTATATTAACGATCTGCTGGAAAACACCGAGAATCCAATCTACAGCTTTGCAGATGACAGTACACTTATCTCTTCATTCACTTTGAACGCTCGAACATCGGCTACTCCGACGAATATCCGCAGACAGCAGGAAGTCATTTAACTTCACAAAGACCTGGAAGAAATTCTATCTTGGGGTGACAGTAACCAAGTGGAATTTAACGCTACAAAAACCCAGGCGGCAGTTTTCTCTAAAAAAGTTAACGTTGCTGAACCCGACATAGTTATATCGGGGCACTCCATTCCTCTAACATCGTCACTCAATTTGTTGGGCGTTAATTTGGGAGCAAATATGTCCTGGCATGAACATGTTGCAGGCATAGCAAGGAGAGCTTCTCAGAAGTTGGGAATATTATTTCGAACCAGAAAGCTTTACACTTCCCAACAACTGTTAATTCTTTACAAAGCTCAAATTCGACCAACTATGGAATACTGTTCCCATGTTTGGGGCTCCGCTCCCAAACATACACTGCATTTGTTGGATTCTATTCAGAGAAGAGCTGTTCGTCTGATTGGAGACCCGGAACTGACAGGTGGGCTTGATTCGCTGGAACATCGAAGAACGGTTGGCGACTTGAGCCTATTCTACAAGTATTTTCATGGAAAGTGTTCGAAGGATGTGGCCCGTTTAATTCCTCCCAGAGCGGCGCATGTTAGAAGTACACGTCACGCTAATACTTCACATCCGTATGAGGTTCAGCTTGTTACTCCTCGTACAACGCTTTTCAAGCAGTCATTTATATGGAGAACATCATCCCTTTGGAATAATTTGCCCAGCACTGTGTTTCCCACCGAGTACAATTTACAGCGATTTAAGAACAACGTGAATCGCTTCCTCCGCGCGCGTGTCGGTCTTGTATCGCTTTAGGGACTTCCCTGTAGCACGTGTGCTAGACCCATAAAAAAAAAACTTCAAATAAATTTTCGATTGCTTTTATTATACTTCTGAAAAAAATTCCCAATTAGCTTTTTTTCCTGAGATCTGAGGTGCCCTTACCCCTTAAGTGGGGCAGGCAATCGATGGATATAATAATAATTTTGCAAGATCGTCGTATTAAGGACCAATTTTATAAAGAACTAGCCGTGCTCGCGGCTCCGCTCGCATGGACTTGGTTCACTATTATCGTCACTGTTTATTCTTTATGTTACCTAACGTAATAAAATATATCCTATAACCTGGTCACAGAGCATATGTATGAATTAAAAAAAAAATACGTAAATCGGATAAGTGGTTCGCGAGTGATAAGCGCACTAACGGACAGACAGACAGAGAGACGTTGCATTTTATATATATTATAGATAGATTGATAGATAAATAGATGAAGTCAAAGATGAGTTCTCGGTGGGTAGCACGAATGTTGACTCCAGACCAGAAAGAAATGTTGCCAAGAGAATTTAGACATTACGAGATTTGTTTTTGGGGAAACACCAGAGATTCCAAACTCCAGAAATTTCGTTTACAACCGTAGGCTAGAAAGGGTAGTGATACGGGTACACTCGATGTCCATCCGCAGAGACAATTCTTCGGCCATAAATTCCAAATTGGCAAAAGAAGCTTTAAAGTTGTCGAAGTTACATTACCGTTAGCATCAGTGACGATGGGGAAATTTGTTTTTGTGTGAGAAGGTCGTCAATGTGCGTGTACGGAAAAAACTACTCACGTTGATCTCGAGTCACTGTGACCTGTACTAGCTGGGAAACACAGTCCCGATGATGTTGTTCATACAAATGACTGCTTAAATGTTGTACGAGGAATAACAAGCTGAACCTCATACAAATATGATGAATTAACGCGACCTGTATTACTAGCGAGCACCGCTCTGAGAGGAATTAAGCGAGGTACATCCATCGAATACTTTCCAGAAAAATACTTGTAGAATAGACTCAAGGGTCTTGAGTGATGATGCAAGAGGAATGGAGTGTCCCGACATGATTATGTCGGGTTCCGCAACATTAACTTTAAAAAAAAAACTGACGTCAGGGTTTTTGTAGCCTTGTATTTTGCTTGGTTACTGTCAACCCTATATAGAATATCCTCCGGGTCTTTGTTAAGTTTAACGACTTCCTGCTGTCTGCGGATATTTGCATGAGTAGCCGATGTTTGAGTCTTCAAAGTGAATGAAGAAATAACCGTACAACCTACTGCAAAGCTGTAGATTGAATATTTGGTCCTTCCCAGCAGATCGTTAATGTAAATGAAAAAGAGAGTAGGGCACACTCACGTTGATAATGAAGATATTAACTATGTTGGGAATGTGGAATCTTTGGCACAATGACACTATTCAGTATACAGTCCCTGGCCAAATTATTAGACGCACTGCAAGATTTCATGTAAAATATTAATTACCGAGTGATATTGTACCGTTTTATTATTTTAAATTGATTTGTTTTTTATTTTTATATTATCCAATCAATTACCTATTTATTTGACATAAATAAAACAGCATTAATTTAGAAAAGCATAAATTTATTAAATTTTAAAGAAAAGTGAAATTAATGTTAGTAAAAGTCAGTATTTAGTTGAGCCACCTTTAGCCGCTATCAAAGCTTTAATTCTGCGCGGCATGCTATCAATGTAAGATTGTACTGTCTCCTGCATTTGAGGATGATGATTCCACACATGAATAATCTTTTCTAGGAGCTGGGTTTTTTGGTAATCACATCTTTAGCCACTTCTCTTTTCATTAGCTCCCACACATTTTCAATGGGGTTCATATCAGGGCCAATCCAACAGAGGGATATTTTTTCTGCCAAAAAAGCTTTAACAGACCGAGCAATGTGGCAGGGAGCTCCATCTTGCATGAAAGTGAATGGTTCCCCATTTGGAAACCATTCTCTGAGCTGCGGAATCAACCGATTTTGTAATACTTCTTTGTACTGATCTTGCCTCATTATTCCTTTGACGACGTACATACGTCCAGTGCCCTTGCCGCTGATGACTGACCAAATCATCACTTTGGTGGGATGTTTAACCGTCGGGACGACACAATCAGGATGAAACTTTTCTCCATGACGACGACGCACATACTGAGCCTTATTCTGCAAAATTTCGAATGTGCTTTCGTCACTGAAGCAGACCTGTCAAAAATAGGAAAAAATATATAAATTTCCATGTTTATTTGCTTTATTTAACTGAAGATGATAATAATGTATCAATTATTGATTAAATTGCTGTATCTTACCGATCTCCAGAAGTCCACATCTTTGTCTTGCCATTATTTGGCCCACTTCAGGCGCTTTGCTTTCATTGCAGCTGTTAACTTGGGCTTCCTGGCGGGGCGACAGGCCTTAAAATCTAATTCTTTCAATTTTCTTCGAACAGTGCGCGCTCAGAAGCATTTACGCTAGCATCCTGGAGTTGTGATTTTATTACCTTTGTGGTAGCAAATCTGTTTTCTACACAAATTTTCTTCAAACATCTCTCTGACCGTGGAGTGAAAATTGGTTTTCTACGCGCATCTTTTCTTTCTTTTCGGGCTTAATTCCTTCCCTGACTCAATTTTCTTTTTTATGCGTCGTACACTAGCTTCAGAAACCTCCAATCTTCGTGATATTTCTCGGTTTGTAAATGTTTTCGCAATCACAAGGGCCTTCACTTCAGCTTTTTTACGTGGTGAAAGATCGCCTTTTTTACCCATAATGAAAATAGTCCAATTACTTTTTTAAAACACTGCATACAAAATAAACTAATAACTGAGTAGTATAAAACTGTTAAACAAACAATTACAGTCCATAAAGCCACAGAAATACGTCCGTACCTGACTCGATTCCGATCGCGACTGATACAGGTTTGTACTTATTTACGTTCATGTATCACTTTGTCAACACAGTATTGCCATATGTTAAAAATAAATACAAATATGTAGTCTACAACAATTCTTTTAAATAAAAATCAATAATATTGTAGTTTAAATACACCATTATTGCATAAAACCTCTTAAGAAACATAAAATTACTAAAAAAATACAGTGCGTCTAATAATTTGGCCAGGGACTGTATATTACCGCCACACCAAACACTTTATTTTTGCACTCGACGCGCGTTTCGTTAACAATGTTAGCCTCATCAGAAGGGATGATTGACAGTCAGTTAAGTGAAATATACTCGGCAATGAAGATATTAGAAAAAATCCGTCGACTACCACTTGTAAAGAACGCTCTCTCTAAGGAAACCGGAAGAGCGTAAGCACGGTCGAATGCCGTGGATATATCAAGTGCAACTGCTCGAGATTCTTCAAAATGTACAACTGAGTTGTTCCAAAGATGTATTATATAAGTTAAAAGATCTCCTGTTGATCTTTGCTTACGAAAGCCATACTGATTATTGCTAATAATGTTAAATCCTTCTATATATTTCAAAAGAGGCTGATTGATAGCATTTTTCGTAACTTTCGATATTACTGAAAGTAGTGGTCGGTAGTTTTTTAGCAAGGTCTTTTTGCCTTTTTTGGGTATAGCGCATTTCCAACAGGATGCGGATGTTGAAACCACTGCGACAATTGTCAGACTTCTTTTGTCAATTTACACCTGCCTTCTGAATTCACAGTCGAAGAATGGTCTCTGCGGATGGATAAGTGACATCGAGTGTGCCCGTATCAACATAGTTTAACTACTGTAACTATAGCAACAGTTTTTCGGGGTAGGTATGATGTGCTATTCGTACAATCATCTCAAATAAACCAACCATTAGTGGGAACATCTATGCTTGTTACGCGAAGTCTTTAAACAGAAATGCAGTGGAATATTAACGACTGGTGTGTTGCTGCTTCATAACAATGCGTCTGCGTACAAATATATAGGTTTCGACCTAGTACGGTACGGGCTGTGGCACAGTAAACATACTACAGTAGCGAAACTGAGCTCCAATTTGGTGACGAGATTTTGACGGCGCGTGCGTCGACCGGTCCTTTTTCAAAATAGCCGCTCAGTGTTTACATCCGATCTCCGAATGTGTCTTTGGAAATGTATTGTCCATCGTTTCTTGATGTGACTACAGTTCATATGAATATAAAGACAGAAGGAAGAGAGAGTTTGTAGAAAAAGAGAATTAAAAACGTTTGTAAGTGAAGAGAATCGAAAAGGTTGAGAAACAATTTATATAATCATGGGGAAAGGAGGTTATTGTTGTGCTGTTGAGAACTGCAATATTCCATATAATTATTTTCGCAAATTATTTGCTCGAGTCACACTTTTTTATGTTTTAAAATTTGCAAATAAGAAATTTCTAGCTAAAACTATTATTCTAAATCATAACTAAATTTTTTTTCTAAAAGGTGTATTCTCAAGAGGCTTCTAGTTTTCAATAACTTCATCTGTATTAATTATTTGACACACCTTTTCTAATAATAAACCCGATAAATTTATCACTGTTTAATTGCAAGTACAATTAATACTCTGAAAGTGACTTTTTTTTTCTATTTTTCTCTATAAATTACATTGCTCCTTTTTCATGCCAATCTTTCAAAACTTTCTGTGAATATATTGTAAGGAATACAGAACCTATAACAACCTATTTATTATTTTCAAATTTTAGACAGTATATTTTATTTTCGTATAAGCTGGGTTTGAAAGTTTAAATATTAAGTGTCGTGTTGAGATCACAAAACCACTGGGGAATGGGATTATTGAAATAACTGATATAAATCGATTATTGAATCAAATATGCTATTAAAATAAGAAAAATTTTAACTAAGTTGGGAATGTGAAATCTTGGCACAATGATACTACTCAGTATATATCACCACTACACCAAACACTTTATTTTTGCACTCGACGCGCGTTTCGCTAACCATGTTAGCTTCATGATTGACTAAAGCTAAACTACAAATCTACCTATTTATACTTAGCCTAACCCTTGAATTACTCAAGCGGAACTAATGACATAGGCAAGGCCGTCAGTTCCGGTCAAGTAACCAGTAGAGGGGACTATAAGGAATAGGCCCTCTGTCTTTATTTAAACTACTTTTACATTTTATGATTTCCATACTTTCGTATGCGTTCAACAATCTCCTATCAGATACATCCTTTATTAATCTTAGATTATCTAATGTTACAGTATGATTAGCTTCAAGGGCATGTTCGGCAATGCTAGACTTTTCTGTTCTATTTTATTTTAAGTGTGCTAAGTGTTCTTTAAATCTTGTTTTAATTGACCTTTTAGTTTGCCCAACATACTTTTTGTCACAATCATTACAACTAATTTCATAAATTCCACTTTTCTCACAATTAGGAATCTTATCTTTGGGATTTCCTAAGATATTCCTCAGATTGTCTGATGACTTATAGACTAAGGTGAGGCCTACCTTATTAAATACCTTATTGAGTCCCTTGCTATATTTCGGATTATATGGTATGGAGACATACTTGGTGTTATTTTCTTCGCGTGTAAAAAAGGTGGAATTCTGAATATTAAACCTAAACTTATGTCTGTTTATTAGCTTATTTACTAAGTCATCGTCATAACCATTAACTCTAGTTATATTTCTAATACGATTCCTTTCTTTACTAAAGTTTACTCTATTCAGAGGGAAAGTGACCAAACGATGAACTAAAAAATGTAATGAGGCTAATTTATGTTGTTTGCAATGAAATGAATCATTAGGAATATATCTATCTGTTACTGTGTCCTTCCTATAGATATCAAATTCTAATCTATTATTATTTTTAATAATTAAAATATCTAGAAAAGGCAATTGTCCTTTGTTCTCAACTTCGTAAGTGAATTTAATGGAATCATACCGGCTATTTAGTTTAGAAACAAAATGATCAATATTTTCTTTCTTTGTATCAAAAATCGCGAAAATATCATCCACATACCTATACCATACCCTTGGGAAATATTCGAATTCTAGACTGACTTCGATTTCAAACTTACTCATGAATAAATTGGCTATGAAAGGTGATAAGCAATTACCCATAGCTGTTCCTTCTTTCTGAACATAAAATTGATTGTTATATTGGAAATAATTTTGTTCCATACAAAGTTTAGATAATGTTAAGTATTCACGAATAATTTCGTCTTCAAAGTCATTCATTCTAAGTAATTCTTCGAGATATTGTAAAGTTTGTGGAATTGGCACACTTGGGAACAAAGAACTAACATCAAAAGAAATTAAGACTTCACCTTCATTAAGAACTAGATTTTTTGTTTTGTTAATGAATTCTAAGGAATTCTTCACTGCGAAAGTATTTAACGGTAACTTCTCAAGTTCTTTTGATAACCATTTGGATATTAAATATGTGGGTGATCCGACCGATGAAACAATGGGTCGCATTGCTTTCCCAGGTTTGTGAATTTTGGGTAAGCAATACAATTTTGGTACGGTCGGATTACTCACATTTAATTTAAATTTGAGGGAATCGGAGACAAGGTTCTTACATTTTTTTAAAGAATTTTTAACCTCTGATATCATTCTCGGTAATGGATTTCTTATTACCTTTTCATAAGGGCCAGATTCGATAAGATTATCTACGCGTTCAAAATAATCTTTCTTATCCAATATAACAACCTTATTTCCTTTATCCGCTTTTAAGTAGAAAACATCTTTCTTTTTCAATCCTTTAACTACTTTTATGTCTTTTCGTGAATTAGAATTTGTGTTGTTAACCATGTAACTTTACAATATCTCGAAGAATTACTTAGAATGAATGACTTTGAAGACGAAATTATTCGTGAATACTTAACATTATCTAAACTTTATATGGAACAAAATTATTTCCAATATAACAATCAATTTTATGTTCAAAAAGAAGGAACAGCTATGGGTAATTGCTTATCACCTTTCATAGCCAATTTATTCATGAGTAAGTTTGAAATCGAAGTCAGTCTAGAATTCGAATATTTCCCAAGGGTATGGTATAGGTATGTGGATGATATTTTCGCGATTTTTGATACAAAGAAAGAAAATATTGATCATTTTGTTTCTAAACTAAATAGCCGGTATGATTCCATTAAATTCACTTACGAAGTTGAGAACAAAGGACAATTGCCTTTTCTAGATATTTTAATTATTAAAAATAATAATAGATTAGAATTTGATATCTATAGGAAGGACACAGTAACAGATAGATATATTCCTAATGATTCATTTCATTGCAAACAACATAAATTAGCCTCATTACATTTTTTAGTTCATCGTTTGGTCACTTTCCCTCTGAATAGAGTAAACTTTAGTAAAGAAAGGAATCGTATTAGAAATATAACTAGAGTTAATGGTTATGACGATGACTTAGTAAATAAGCTAATAAACAGACATAAGTTTAGGTTTAATATTCAGAATTCCACCTTTTTTACACGCGAAGAAAATAACACCAAGTATGTCTCCATACCAGATAATCCGAAATATAGCAAGGGACTCAATAAGGTATTTAATAAGGTAGGCCTCACCTTAGTCTATAAGTCATCAGACAATCTGAGGAATATCTTAGGAAATCCCAAAGATAAGATTCCTAATTGGGTTAGGCTAAGTATAAATAGGTAGATTTGTAGTTTAGCTTTAGTCAATCATCGCTCCTGATGAAGCTAACATGGTTAGCGAAATGCGCGTCGAGTGCAAAAATAAAGTGTTTGGTGTAGTGGTGATATATACTGAGTAGTAAGAAAAATTTTAATGTGATTCCAAAGAAATTTTTCTAATATGATTTTGTCAGACGATGTGTGCCAGAGGGTAAAATATTCTCAAAATAAGTTCGTTAAATGGACAGTACACTTAATCGAAGTCCATTTTGATGGTAATTATGGTTACTATTAAAATTTTGAAGATTTAGTTACCTGTTATTAATATTCCTCCTATAAAGAACTTATTTCTATTGTTGTATACCTATACTATAAAATAAATATAGTTATTTTCCTTTTAAACGGTAATTGACAATATTCAGTATATATGCGTCAATCACTTCTCCTAATTATGCTAATATGGTTAGCCAAACGCGCATCGAGTGCAAAAATAAAGTGTTTGGTGTAGTGGTGATATATACTGAGTAGTGTCATTGTGCCAAAGATTCCACATTCCCAACATAGTTGTAATTGACAAGTCAGCTTGGTCATAACTAAGTATTGTATCTAAATATAATTAGGAAATTACTGTATTGACTCTGATCTAAATATTAATTCATTGTAAATAAAAGCAAGCGTTAATTACATTACCAAAAAGCAATACAGATAACAGAACACAAAAAGGTATAGAACCTCTAAGAATCATTCACATAGAAAATAGAGGTCTATACGTATATATTCATAATTCATTATTATATTATATTAACCTTTCTCAAAGTTACACAATATAGTTTTGTAGTTTAAAAAAAAATAAGTACCAAAAAAGTAGATACAGTGTTTTTTAATTAACAAGAGATCTATCACACCAAACAACACAACACTGCTTAGAAAAAAATGCTCTTATTTTAGAAGATGTTGACATCTTAGTAATGACAATATGTTTTTATTTCACAGTACAAGAAAAATAGCATTAGGTATTACGTATGTTAAAATTAAATTAATTTAGTCCTTAAAAAACATCTTTAATCACAAATTTACTTGAAAAATGATGTAAATAAAACTTTAACCTCAAACAGTGACGTTTAACTTTGATGGACTTTTGAATTTTTGGATAAGGTTATTAAAAACTGAAGTTGAATATGAAGAATTCCATCAAATACCTTCCTATCAAGTTTTTCACCTATAGAGCCTATCAGAGTTTAAAAATATACAAGCTGATGACTAATACGTTAAGATCGCGAGGCCAATACAACAAAAAAAAAAACAGTACACAATACCTTTTATGCAACAAAATATCATTTCTTGGCTCTTCTGAAAAGTTGTAAAAATCGGAAATTCTTATTTTACTTACTCTATTCATGATAGTTGCGTTCAGCTGTTTAGGATCTCCAACAAGTACTAATTTATCAACACCCAATATAGTGGGCAGTAATGACTCAACTTCATGACACTGGGTGGCTTCATCAATAATACAACATGTAAATTTAATTAATCCTCTGAAAAAATATAGAATTTGCCATTTTTTCAACAAACTACACTCCTGGACAAAATTAACGCAACAATATATTAAATCATACAAATCTCTATAATGAATTAATTTTAATAATTTTTTATGAACATTGGTTACACTAAAAGTTAGAAAAAACTTATTCGGATACTTTAAAAGTGAATTAACTACCAAATTTCTCTATAAGATTCGAATTAAAATTATTCTTAAGACCTAATAACAAAATCGTTGAAATTATGTAATAATGAAAAAAATAAACTGGGACACTAGTAGCAAAATTAATGGTGTAACTGGGACACTAGTAGCGTGTGTTGCCTCCTCTACTTCGGATGACAGCGTTTATGCACCTAGGCATGCTTCTAATTAAATTTTGGATAAAATCTTGAGGAATTTGCTCCCATTCTGTGATAACTTCATTTTCAAGTTTCCTTAGGTTTCTAGGTGCAGGT
Organism: Pachyrhynchus sulphureomaculatus; assembly: GCA_019049505.1. Taxonomy (NCBI): domain Eukaryota; kingdom Metazoa; phylum Arthropoda; class Insecta; order Coleoptera; family Curculionidae; genus Pachyrhynchus; species Pachyrhynchus sulphureomaculatus. The sequence goes on along the minus strand of CM032453.1, from coordinate 3,682,617 downwards.
ATATGACGTTTCACATTTTTCTTAAGGTAATCCCATACATGTTCTATCGGATTCAGATCCGGGCTTTTTGGTGGCCATTGCATAATCGATATATCAACTTGATTAAGATAATCGAGTACCTTCCTAGCCACGTGAGGTCGAGCGTTGTCTTGCATAAACAGGAAATTGGGCCCCACAAAATGACCGAAAGGCATGACATGTTCTATTACAATATTCTCAAGATAGTAGTCAGCATTCATGGATCTCGTACGGACAGGAACTAACTCTGTGCGAGCATCAAAGCAGATGCCACCCCAGAATATAACAGAGTCACCGCCGAATGGAATCCTTGCAGAGATATTGCAAGGAGCAAACCTCTCTCCTGGTCTTCGCCATACTTGCTCACGACCATCTGGATGTTTTAGACTAACCCTAGTTTTATCTGTGAAGAAAACTTGTTTCCAATCATCCACAGACCAGGTTTCGTGATTTCGAGCAAAACGTAACCTGGCAACTCTGTTCTCTCTAGTAAGCAAGGGCGCAGTGGCTGGTCTCCTACTGTTTAATCCCGCTTCATTTAACCGTCTTCTAACTATTTTAGAAGAAATTGTGACATTGCGAACAGCTTCGAATTCGTTTCTTATTATAGAACTAGTGACAATCCTGTTTCTTAAAGCATATTGTCTTATAGAACGTTCATCTATGTCGCTAGTGCATCGTTTTCGCCCTTGCCCTAGCCTTCTAGAATAAGTTTCTACTTCATTCAAGCGTCTTACCATACGACTTATTATGGAACGATGTTTGCCTAACAAATTGGCAGCATAACTCTGACAATATCCCTTGTCCAATAAAACTGAGGCTCGTACTACCTCGTGTTCAGTTAAATTCCTTGTTCGATTCATTTTTCTAATTCTTCGGGGTCAAAAATAAAACAGTCTACCACAAAAACGTATTACTTTGAAAAAGGGAACAACTTATAAGCTTACTTTTAAAGAAAATCTATCGCATTATTACAGAAAATTGTTTATCTTCTAAAAATTCTTTAAAACTGTAAATCTAAACGAATTGTTTTGATTTCTGTCATGAACAACGAAACAAAATATGCATAGCCTACTATTCAAATACTCGATAAACTTTAAAACTGACATAAGAAAAAGATAAATTAATTTTCAGATTGTTGCATTAATTTTGTCCAGGAGTTTATATCTTGCTTTCAATAATATAATAAACTATCAATGTTAACTGCCTATTCCAATCCACTTTAAGGTATCATATCACAGCTACATGTAAAACGGATTCTTTGTCTCCAAGTAATTTTAACTATCTGTATCCCGTAGCCTTTAGTCTGTCCGTGTAGGGTCTGTCATAACATTAACAGAAATGCAATTTATTTATTTATTTACCAATAAACGGAAAAATACAATAAGTACTTGGTAACAATAATCAAAAATGAGTAAGAAATTACTATGAACTAGATACATTCCAAAACATATACAAAATATATGAAAAGAACTATCAAAATACTAGACAAGGCATAATATCTATCTCTTAAAAAAATGCAATGAGTTTTCAAATGGATTCAGGGAGGGATATTTATTTAATAAATTTAAATATCCCATCAATGGCCTGTGGGTTCCATAGTTGATCAGAAAAAGATCGCTTTTCTGAGTCTAAGTAGACATTCTGAATGAATTAGATTTAAGAGAGCAAAGACGAAAAGTTAAATAGTACATTTAAAATTTTATATAAAAAGCACAACTCCCTGACGATTTTTTTGACCGCCAATACGGTTAGGTGATCACCTTCCAACCTATCTCCAAATCTTGCCTGACACAATACTGTTAATATGATCCCTATAAAAGGGTGATCATACTGTAGAGGCATATTCCAAATGTGACCTAACTAATGAAAAAAGTATGGAGTCCTCAGGGTGACACATGACAATCCAGCTGACAATCTAAAGATAAAGTTCCACATCAGCAAAGACCTGAAAACAATAGTATTTCCGAAAAGTAACTCATATGCCCGGAATAACATCTAAATCTTTCACCAGCTTATCGAATCTTAATTGTTGATCAACATAAATCTTGTAATAACTTATAAAGTTGAATTTTGAAATATTGAACGAAAGTCCATTCATTTGAGACCACTTCACAAAGAAATTCAGGTCTCTCTGGAGGAGCCAATAATAGACAAACATGTTATATACGAGGCATGTTTTTTAAGTAAGTACCGTTTTGCGATTCCGCCGCCGCAGCGATACGGTCGGCGTTCCGCGCATGCGCGCTGGTAACCTACATCTCATGTCTACGCACTGACGCCATTACAGTCTGATTCTTCATTGTATACGTTGTTTACTGAGTGTTTAAGATGCCTCCGACAATCGTGAGTCCCGCCGATTGTGAAGTACGGGCTGTTATACGATTTCTTAGTGCTAAAGGCGTAAAACCGATCGATATTCATCGTGAGATCTGTGAAGTTTACGGACAAAACATTATGAGTGATGGAATGGTAAGGAAATGGGTGAGAGCATTTAAAGATGGCCGCACAAATGTGCATGATGAAGAACGGAGTGGGCGTCCTTCGGTCGTTAATGAAGATTTGGTGCAGAAAGTGGACGAAAAGGTGAGAGAAAACAGACGCTTTACAATTTCATCATTGTGCGACTGCTTTCCTCAATATTCTCGTAGTGTTTTGTATCGCATTGTGACCGAGAACTTGAATTACCGGAAATTGTGTTCACGTTGGGTTCCAAAAATGTTGACGGATTTGCACAAAACCCAACGTTTAGGCAGTGCATTGACTTTCCTTGAGCGGTACCACAATGAAGGTGAACATTTTTTAGACCAAATTGTTACTGGTGACGAAACATGGGTGGCCTACGTCACACCAGAATCGAAACAACAATCCATGGAATGGCGACATTCATCATCACCCAAAAAAGTGAAGTTTAAGCAAACAATTTCTGCCCGCAAAATCATGTGCACAGTTTTTTGGGACAGAAAAGGAGTATTGCTAGTGGAGTTTCTGCCTCGTAATGAGACAATCAATGCAGCGTCTTATTGTGAGACATTGAACAATCTGCGTCGTGCAATCCAGAACAAAAGACGTGGCAAGTTGAGTAAGGGTATCGTTTTGCTGCATGACAATGCCCGTCCACATGTGGCTAATCGGACCAAAGATCTCATCAAATCTTTTAAATGGGAAACTCTAGATCATCCTCCATACAGCCCTGATCTGGCGCCCAGCGACTACCATTTGTTCCTGCACTTGAAGAAGCACCTGGGTGGTCAGCGTCTTCAAGACGATAACGAAGTCAAAACATTTGTGATACAGTGGTTAACAAGTCAGGCGGCAGAATTTTATGAGGAGGGTATTCAAAAACTGGTGCCACGTTATGACAAGTGCCTCAATATTCACGGAAATTATGTAGAAAAGTAGATTAAGGTACAGGCTTTCATGTAAAAATAAAATTATAGCGATATCTTTGCACGTCTTTTTTTAATTCCAAAACGGTACTTACTTAAAAAACATGCCTCGTAGAAAGGGCGTACAATACCCACTCTGAGGGACTCCAGACTATATATTAATAGGTTCCGAGATTCACCTACCGACCTGCACCCTTTGTATCCATTGCATAAGCATGCTCTGAAACCAACCAACAGGTGTAATATCAAATCCAGCGGCCCGTATCTTACCCAACAGCAACGTATAGATAACCGTGTTGAATATTTTGTAGACTGTATGAGATATAGTATCTACCTGGCATCCTATCTCCTAAGCATTCAACACAAGAGACTCAAAGAGTACTAAATTTGTAGAAGTTGATCTTTGCCTGGTAAAACTATGTCCCTCCTCAGCAAGAATTCCCTTATAGCACCAACTCCTTCTTCTTACTACGCCGTTTCCTCACGAAGGTTGGCGATGCATATAGCTGAACGAACTTTAGAAACTACTGCTCGAAAAATATCACATTCAAACCACCTTCGCATGTCCTTCAGCCAAGAATTCTGTCGTCTTTCGATCGATCGGTTGCCCTTTATTTTACCTTCAATAATTAAAAGTAGCAGTTCGTAATTTGGACCCCTCATTATAATATGTCCGAAGTATTGAGCTTTCCTTACGTTTATGGTTATTAGTAGTTCTTTCACTTTATTCATTCTTTCTAGTACCTTCTAGTAATGTACTTTTCAAATACTTCCAGTCATTCTTCTGGGTGAGGCCCAACACTCGCATCCATAGAATAGCAGAGTGAATATGTAGGCTGTCACAATTCTCATTCAGAGTTCGAGACTGAGACTTACTCATTGGAAATTTTTTTTCATATTCATGTATGTCACTTGAGCTTGTTCAATTCTGGAACAAAACTCCTTTCTTGGATCCTACTTTTCTTTTATATCTTTTCCTAAATATTTAAATGTAGGGTCCTGTTCTACCGTGCTGTCCTTAATTTTAAGAAATTCTGATTCTAGTATTTTCTTCATTATTACCATCTACTTAGTTCTTCTTATATTCATAGTTAATCCAAATTGTTCGCTGTCTGATACGACTCGATCGATGAGCTGTTGGAGACCTTTGATATTGGACCAACTTAGTTGATCATAAATCAAAGGATATAATAATTTAGGAATTGCAAATTGCTTGCTAATACGTCTATAATTCGAGATATGGTGCCTGTTTTCCCACTTGTAAAATATAACTCTCCATACACTTGGCAATTCGCCCTTTGCCAGGGATTTATTAAATAACGGTTGAATTAGTGTATACAAGGCTGGTTTGAAAAGTCCGTGTAAAGTCCGAGAGATGGCACCACCGGCGCGTATCGAGGTCATGTTTAGTTAGTAGCATCTCTAGAATGAACGCACACCAAGTTTCAGCCATATTGGTCTATTTCTTTGTGTTTGGCATTCGTGTGAATCAAGGAAGTCGAGTGATTTTCAAGAAATGGACGAAAAAGAATTTCGTGTGGTGATTAAACATTACTTTATGAAAGGCAAAACGCCTCAGGAGACTAAAGAGAAGCTTGATAAACATTATGGTGACTCTGCACCTTCGATTAGAACAGTTTATAAGTGGTTTCAAAATTTTCGGACTGGCCATATGGGCACAAGTGACGCTGAACGTTCTGGACGGCCTGTGGAGGTTACGACTCCAGAAATCATTGATCGAATCCATGATATGGTGATGGATGACAGAAGAGTTAAGGTGCGTGAGATTGCTAGTGCTGTGGGCATCTCGACTGAACGGGTACATAATATTTTACATAAACATTTGGACATGAGAAAGCTATCCGTAAGATGGGTGCCGCGATTGCTCACGCTTGATCAAAAACGGAATCGTGTGAAGTGTTGCAAGGATGGTTTGCAGCTGTTCCAGAAGAATCCGGAGGACTTTAAGCGTAGTTTCGTCACTGTGGATGAAACATGGATACATTACTATACTCCTGAGACCAAACAACAATCTAAACAATGGGTTACCAAGGGGGAATCTGCACCAAAAAAAGGCGAAGATCGTTCCTTCGGCCGGAAAGGTTATGGCGACTGTCTTTTGGGATTCGCAAGGGATAATCCTCATCGACTATCTGGAAAAGGGTAAAAAACTATTACAGGTGAATATTATTCATCGTTATTGGACCGTTTGAAAACCGAGCTGCAAGAAAAACGCCCGCGATTGGCCCACAAGAAAGTCCTTTTCCATCACGACAACGCACCAGCACACACCTCAGCAATTGTGGTCGCAAAATTAATGGAAATAGGATTCCAACTCGTTTCACATCCCCCCTATTCTCCAGACTTGGCTCCCTCGGACTATTATTTGTTCCCCAATTTGAAGAAATGGCTGGCAGGACAAAGATTTTATTCAAACGAGGTGATTGCAGACACTAATGGATATTTTGCAGACTTGGACAAATCCTATTATTCGGAAGGGATCAACAAACTAGAACATCGTTGGACGAAGTGTATAAGCCTAAAAGGAGACTATGTCGAAAAATAAAAAAGGTTTACCCCAAACACATAAGTAGTTTTTATTTTTGCACGGACTTTTCAAACCAGCCTCGTATATCAGATTAAAAAAGGTATTCAGGAATTCCATCCTACTCTGATGATAATTGTTTTGAGTTGATCTAAATTTTGACAAAAACTTCTGCAACATTAGTAGACCTAATATCACATTTGTTCTTAATATTGTAAAGTCTCATTATTAGAATATATCGACTGAAAAAGTCTGCAGATAAATCTTACTTGTTAACAGCTTCAATAAGTTTCCCATTGATACAACTATTCAATGTTGTACATATAATATTACTTTTTTCAATAATTAAATCCTCACAGGTCTTTATCTCATGTCCATACCTATCTCCAAAAAAATTTCGGGTAAATTCGAACATATTTTCATTTCTTTCTCTGGCAGCCTATAAATAAAAATTTATATAAATAAATACAGATGACATACGAGATTTGTTTTTTGAATCATGAGCTTATTTTTGCCCAGTTATTTACTTTAAATAAAGTCGTATCTCCAAATATAGCATATCGAATGTCGCCAAAAACTATTTTAAGAAAAGTTACCCTAAAATTGCACTTAGTCCTGCCGAGATAAATTGTGTAAAAACAAACTCCCAACTGAAAACAGTTATTTACTACCCACCAGGATATAAATATTATTCAGTAAAAAATGATTAATTAAGCGACAGCGAATCGGTGATTAATTTTGTACAAGGGTATTTTAAAAATTGTGTAGTTAGTTCTTCCACGAACGAGCTTATTGCATTTTGCAATTTTTACGTTTTTTTTCTTTTCGAAAAAGTCATTTGGACTATTATATACTAAAGAAGGAAATGAACGAAAAGTAATTTATGAAAAAATGTCCAAGCTGTACGGCAATGACGGCTCATCTTAATTTAAACTGAAATTCTGGTTTAATCAGTGTCAATGAGGCCGAGATTAAATTTAAGGCGACCCTAGATTAGGAACACCGGTTCAATCAAGAACCATCAGTGCTTGTTAAAGAAGCTAGAGTATTCGAAACTACAATTTTCAAGATTGTGCAACATTTAGAGATGAAACAAGTGTCTGTACAATAGGTCTCCAAACTCCTTATATTGGCGAGTACAAAAATTTTTCAAGAACAAGAACAAAGGCTAAAACATAATCGTTTTCTGGAAAGTTGAAATCGACCGTTTTTATTGGGAACTGCTAAGAAATTCTGCTTACTGAATTTATGGAAAATGGAGAGGTGTACAAAAGGACAATCCAAAACCTGAAGCAGCTCATTAGACAAAAACGTCTGAATTCCCATTTGAATCATTTATCAAAAGCTGTGGAATCACTGAGCCACATCATCCACCCTAAGACCTTGATTTAGCCCCCTGCAATAAAATCATCAGTAGATGAAAATTTTCTTCAGATGATGAAGTGGAGAGCTGCTGTTGTGTAGTCTTGTGAGGTAAAAAACTTGGTAAAATAACTACTTCAATTTAGAGAATTTTGAGACGAAAAATAAACAATATAACTGCCTTCGTTGATTGAAATATTGCCTTTTCTACCAAGTATCTCGGGAACTATCGAGGGTAGCGACACGTTTTTAATATTACCAAATCTGTTAGTGTTTATCGATATGTCTACTACAAGTTTTCAATGTGTGAGTGTTTTAATTCTCTTTAAATTATTTTGTCATGGGCAGTTCTGCATACAGCTTGTCCTTAATGAGTTTTGAGTTACAACCGGTTACTATGATGGCGTCGAAATATGCCGAAAGGTTAAAATAATGTTACATCCAACTTATATCATTACCTTAAACTCTGGAAGGTCAGCATGTTTTAATGGCAGATGTTTTTCTGCTAACCTTGGTAATGAATATCCTATTAGTTCTTTGCTTATACTAGACTCCGGACCGATTCTAACACATTTTATATTAGTTTTGTATCTATCCCAAGCTAAAAAATAAGAATAGTAACAGTAATAATAATAAATTACTATTCGTAACATAAAATAATAACAAAGAATAAAATAAAATAAAATTCTAACTTGCCTGAAGACAAATTGTGCTTTGCAGCCGTCAACTTCGATAATAAATTATCTACGGCCGTATTAGATGGCGCTGCTAACAGGATCATGGGTGTTCCTTAGACTTATTTTTCCCATAGTGATAGAACAGTATTTGAAAGATTAAATTTACTATGACAGTTGACTTGCCAGTACCCGGTGGTCCTTTGATGCAATAGATACCGCGAGAGTTTCCAGTACATAAACTGGCGGCTTCCAGAACTATAGATCTTTGTTGTGCGTTTAGATTGTGCTAAAAATAGCAAAATATACATGGTACGATTTAAAAGTTTCCTGACTTATGCCATATAGCTATATATATATATATATATATATATATATATATATATATATATATATATATATATATATATATATATATATATATACGAGGCTGGTTTGAAAAGTCCGTGCAAAAATAAAAACTACTTATGTGTTTGGGGTAAACCTTTTTTATTTTTCGACATAGTCTCCTTTTAGGCTTATACACTTCGTCCAACGATGTTCTAGTTTGTTGATCCCTTCCGAATAATAGGATTTGTCCAAGTCTGCAAAATATCCATTAGTGTCTGCAATCACCTCCTCGTTTGAATAAAATCTTTGTCCCGCCAGTCATTTCTTCAAATTGGGGAACAAATAGTAGTCCAAGGGAGCCAAGTCTGGAGAATAGGGGGATGTGAAACGAGTTGGAATCCTATTTCCATTAATTTTGCGACCACAACTGCTGAGGTGTGTGCTGGTGCGTTGTCGTGATGGAAAAGGACTTTCTTGTGGGCCAATCGCGGGCGTTTTTCTTGCAGCTCGGTTTTCAAACGGTCCAATAACGATAAATAATATTCACCTGTAATAGTTTTACCCTTTTCCAGATAGTCGATGAGGATTATCCCTTGCGAATCCCAAAAGACAGTCGCCATAACCTTTCCGGCCGAAGGAACGGTCTTCGCCTTTTTTGGTGCAGATTCCCCCTTGGTAACCCATTGTTTAGATTGTTGTTTGGTCTCAGGAGTATAGTAATGTATCCATGTTTCATCCACAGTGACGAAACGACGCTTAAAGTCCTCCGGATTCTTCTGGAACAGCTGCAAACCATCGTTGCAACACTTCACACTATTCCGTTTTTGGTCAAGCGTGAGCAATCGCGGCACCCATCTTGCGGATAGCTTTCTCATGTCCAAATGTTTATGCAAAATATTATGTACCCGTTCAGTCGAGATGCCCACAGCACTAGCAATCTCACGCACCTTAACTCTTCTGTCATCCATCACCATATCATGGATTTGATCAATGATTTCTGGAGTCGTAACCTCCACAGGCCGTCCAGAACTTTCAGCGTCACTTGTGCCCATATGGCCAGTCCGAAAATTTTGAAACCACTTATAAACTGTTCTAATCGAAGGTGCAGAGTCACCATAATGTTTATCAAGCCTCTCTTTAGTCTCCTGAGGCATTTTGCCTTTCATAAAGTAATGTTTAATCACCACACGAAATTCTTTTTCGTCCATTTCTTGAAAATCACTCGACTTCCTTGATTCACACGAATGCCAAACACAAAGAAATAGACCAATATGGTTGAAACTTGGTGTGCGTTCATTCAAGAGATGCTACTAACTAAACATGACCTCGATACGCGCCGGTGGGTGCCATCTCTCGGACTTTGCACGGACTTTTCAAACCAGCCTCATATATATATATATATATATATATATATATATATATATATATATATATATATATATATAAATATATATATATATATATATATATATATATATATATAAATATATATATAAATATATATATAAAATATATATAAAACTGGTGGCTTCCAGAACTATAGATCTTTGTTGAGCGTTTAGATTGTGTTAAAAATAGCAAAATATACATGGTACGATTTAAAAGTTTCCTGACTTATGCTATATATATATATATATATATATATATATATATATATATATATATATATATATATATATATATATATATATATAAATATATATAGATAGATAGATAGATAATGTTTTTATTTATTCTTTGTAAATTACAAAGCTCCATATAGGAGCGTGGAACAATGTCAAAAGTTCTTAAACTAAGAAATATTGCATTTTATCAAATATTCTAGTTACACACATAAAAATAGCCGAGATTCATCAGCAAAGAACTCCCCCAAACTATAAAATGCCTTACGGACTAAATAATTCTTAATTACTAGTTTCAGCAAGTTCGTTCTTAAAATTCTAACATGATTAGGAAAACTATTGTACAATCTTAGAATACAAAAATGTGCATTCTTTTGTATATAGGAATATTTACTTTTGTTTGGTTTTAAATCATTTTTTAACCTAGTGTTATGTTCATGCACTCTTATGCTTTCTTGAAATAGGTCTTTATTACTATGAACAAATAACACTGCTTCATATATATATAAACTTATTACAGTAAAAATCCGTTTTGAAATGAATACGTTTTTACAACTATCTCTTGCCTTTATTCTGTACACTACTCTTAGACACTTTTTCTGCAACACCAAAATTCTGTTTATTTCACAGGAATTTCCCCAAAAGATGATTCCATATCTCATACGTGAATGAATGTAGGCGTAATAAGAAGAGAGTGTTGCGTCTTCACCAACATAATCTAAAATGACTCTTAGCGCGTAACAATACTTAGCCATATTATTGGCTAAAGCACTGACATGACACTTCCAGTCAAGTCTCCTGTCCACAATCACTCCAAGAAATAAAATCTCATCTCCCGAAACTACATCAATGTTGTCATATGTTACTGTTACACGTTCATTACTTCTGTTAGAAAATAGAATCATCTGTGTTTTTGAGATATTTAAAAGTAGATCATTCGAAGTAAAATATTGCCTTAATAGGTTTAGAATATTAACCATTTTTGAAGTAAGAGATGTTTATTATCCTCTTTAAAGATCAGAGTAGTATCATCGGCATACAGCACTATATAGTCATGCGACACTTTAGGCAGTTCATTAGTATACAGTATATATAACAGGGGTCCTAAAATTGAACCTTGAGGTACACCCCTTTTTATTATGACCTTCTCAGAGCAAGCAAGCTTTCCACAAGGGTCTGTTTCAATAACACATTGGGTTCTGTTTTTTAAATGATTTTATGAGCTGAAGAGCTACACCTCTAATTCCATACTTCTCTAGTTTTAAGCAAAGTATTGAGTGATTTACCGAGTCAAATGCTTTTGACAAATCGAGAAGCATGGCCACAGTCACCCTATCATCATTTAAAGAATTAAGAATCTCTGACATGGCTTGATAAATAGCTCTAATAGTAGATTTATGTCGACTGAAGCCATTCTGCTGATCAGCCAGCCAGGACATTGTTTCGCTCAAGGAAGGATATCAATCTGGAGTATAATATTTTTTTCAAAAATTTTGTTTACATTTGACAGCAGTGATACCGGCCTATAATTTTTTTCTTCAGCTCGGTCACCTTTTTTATATATTGCTTTTATATGTGCAAGCTTTAATTGGTATGGGAAGATATATATATAAATATATATATAAATATATATATAAATATATATATAAATATATATATAAATATATATATAAATATATATATATATATATATATATATATATATATATATATATATATATATATATATATATATGTATATATATATATATATATATATATGTATATATATATATATATATATATATATATATATATATATATATATATATATAAATATATATATAAATATATATATAAATATATATACATATATATATATATATATATATATATATATATATATATATAAATATATATATATATATATATATATATATATATATATATATATATATATATATATATATATATATATATATATATGATTCGTGAAGACCGTCGTCGGAAAATTCAGAGCATTTCCGACCAACTTTCTATTGGTTATCGAACATCGCAATGAATTATAACGGAAGAATAAGGCAAGCATCGAATCTTCTGACAAGTGATTAACAGCACGAAGCATTGCGTGCTTTTCACGATGAAACCAGCCACAGCATTGTAATTTCAAAAAATGCTCGACCAGTGGAAAAAAATCGATGCATTCGGACGAACTTGACGGAATTCACAAAGCCTAAAAGTGGCTACTTCAGATTTTATAGCCGGATTCTTTTGGATCACGTAGCGCCGAGGTTTCAATAGAAAAAAATACTATAAACAAATAAATCTGGGAACGCTCGGTTAGACATCTAAAAATGTTTGCGTCATGATAAACATATTTTACCCATTTATATTAGACTATACAAATACTACATAATAATAATGCTTACCGGTACAATTATATCTTCATGTGTAAGAAAAACCTTATATTCATTTATCTTTGGATGCAAAATTTTTGAACAAATCGGCGAATCAACCAGTCCTTTGATAGCTCTGATTAACATTAGATGTGGTCGGATGTTTGCGAGAGTTTTGACAATCGGAAATTTCTTTACATTAACTTCCTTGTCTTTCTGATACATGGTGAGGACCGTGAATTCTAATTTTGTATGTGGTACACCATTACAAAAAGAGCCAACTGAAAGGTTATTAAAAATTGGTTTCAAATTTACACCTTTGGATAGAGTAACATTCTATAAAGAAGTGGCAAAACCTAGCACTCTTTTTAATATTATATAAGTTAGATTCTAATTTAATAATCTAAAAAGGAACTGTTCACTTTTAATTCAAACTTTTTTCGAATTTTAATAAATAAAACCAGTGAATTAAAAAAAAATAATAACTACTTATTTTTGAATCTACAACACTACGGCGTAAAATGCTAACTCTTACAGACTATTTTTTTTTTTTTTCGTTATGACCTCATACCTCAAGACAAAAACATATTTCAAATATACATACACACATATATATATATATATATATATATATATATATATATATATATATATATATATATATATATCTATATATATATATATATATACATATACATATATATATATATATATATATATATATATATATATACATATACATATATATATATATATATATATATATATATATATATATATATATATATATATATATATATATATATATATGTGATTCTCTGGGTTCATTCTACTCTGATATTTAATTAAAATTCAATTTAATTTAATACTAAGAAATCGATTAAATTGAATACTATAAGGTAAGAAAGCATAGTTAAAAACACACCTCAATATATAAATTAACCACCAAAAATAAACAAAATCCATATTTCACCAGTGACTAGTGTCCTCTCTCATATTACTGGCTTAGAACCCTAATGATCGAGCTGTCTAGTTGTTAGTAACAATTATTCTGTCGGTCTGTAACCTTAAACAGCTTCCGACCGTGGACTAAGATGCTTTTAAATACGTTTTTATAAGCCAAAAACCCAATTTGTTGTACCTTACTATGATAACTCAATATATTTATAAATCAATAAGCAAAAACAACAAGCGTGAACACATTCGAACCAACCACGTCCACATTACCAAAGCTGTAGCAAAAGTATACATATACACATGTAAATATGAATATTAAGAAAACTGCAAATATGTGTCAGCATATATCTTTAGGACCAATTATTTGTAAATAGTAGAGGATGCGCCCTACATTATTTCTTACTATCAATTGTGTCTACGGCTAATCTTGGGTTTTCTCCTGCCTTTACCAACAAAAAGACAGTCATTACTATGTACTAAACTTGCTTTCACCTTGTTGGTATAAAAATTAAATATGTCAGCATAGTGATATTGCCCATCCGGATTCCTGGGTAACAGTTTGTCTGTGGTTATTATTATGTTATCAAGAATCTAGAATCTTTTATTGACAATAACAGAACTTACATCTATAACTATTATACAATGTGGTGAACTAATTATGATTATACATTTGTGTCTTAAGATATTTACATGTCAGTAACCTAAATAACTTAGCCGACATAATGGGTTTTATATAAATGTGGTGAGAGGGAACTTAAGATATTTTATAAGTATAAACTTAAAAATAACTTAAGATTAATTAATCTTAAAGCTAATCTTGTGGTAAAGGGTCGGAGGGTCTTGGGTGGTGACGTCTGGCGTTGGATCCCCAATTTGATAAAGCTTAAAATCTGTGTTTTGATAGCATAAAAATAACCACGAACAAACCTATATCCAAGAATAAACCAAGAAAATATATGAGAAAACGTGTTAAGAAAAACAGATTATAAATATAAATATAATACATTAAAATTCCGGGTTTCAATCCGTTCGTCTAACAATGAATTTGCACGACGTTTCAACAAAAATCTCATTTGGAATTTTCAAATGCTCCTGCTGCTACTCGAAACTGTAATCCTGCTGCTGCCGCTCGAAGCTAACTGAGAAACCGACGTGCGGTTGCCGTCTTTTATAGGTCAGCGTATACATATATATACATATACATATATATATATATATATATATATATATATATATATATATATATATATATATATATATTTATACGAGGTGCGATCCAAACGTTCTTTTTCAATCTGTAGCAGTTATGTTTAAGTTTCGTGACTCCCGTCTCCCCTACACCCGAATGCACCGATTCCACTAGTCGAACATTTTTTTTCGAAAATCGATGTTGTCACTGTATCTCCTCTACCGCCTCGAAGCGGCGATACTTTAACTTTATCATCATATAAGCGAACAGCCTGAAGACCAAGAGTACAAATCAGGCGAATAGGGGGGATGACAGCGATGGAATTATTCATACTGTTACGTACAGAACGAGCTGTGCATTATGATGCTCTTTTCGTTTGTTCATTTCCTAACCGATAGAAAGTTCGCCAAAGATGATCGGAATTGACTGTCGACGACCTTCACGAATGTTGTGTTCAACTTAGCGATGATTTCAGGCTTAGTTGCAGTCAAAGGTCTTCAGGAATGTCTACCAGCGATGTTCGAACGGACACCGCGAAAACCACTCAAACTTCGCATACGATTAAGGACTTCATTCCAAATACTTTCCGAATCATTTCATGCCTTTCAGTAGCATTTTTTCCGAGTTTAAAACATAACTTCACGCGTTGTTCTTTTCTCGTATTCACTGTAAAAATAGCAAAGTCATAATTAAACGTAAACGTGTTTATAGAAGAAATCGAACAGGTTAGCCAGTTGAAATTTACTTGAACACGTATCATTGTTAAAGACGTACCTACCATTACACTTTTTTAACTGGCGGCCATTTTGTCAGCTGTCAAGTGATTTATGTTTAGTTTGGTTTGGCATTTCAACATGAATAGACTGACGCCAAATTGTGCAAATTTATTTTGAAAATCATGGTTCTGTTCGAAATACGTATCGCGCACTACGTCCATTTTACGGTCAACATAATCGTCCATCAGAGCAATTAATTCGATTAACTATGGAACGTTTTCGCACCGCAGAAGAAGTCATTGCTGCTGTAGAGCGTAGCGTAGAGGAAGACCCGAATCAGTCTATCCGCCATCGTGCACAGGAATTGGATATGTGTCCATCTACTTTATGGAAGATTTTACGGAAAGATCTTGGTTTGCGTGCTTACAAAATCCAACTCGTGCAACAATTGAAGCCACACGATCACCTAGCAAGGCGTAGATTCGGTGAATGGGCCCAAAACAAGATTGCCGTTGATCCCGATTTTCATAAGCGAATTTTGTTTAGCGATGAAGCTCATTTTTGTTTGAATGGATACGTCAATAAACAAAATTGCCGTATTTGGAGTGATGATAATCCTCAAGTGTATGTTGAGACACCGTTACATCCAGAAAAACTGACTGTTTGGTGTGTTTTATGGGCTGGTGGAATCATTGGTCCGTACTTCTTTAAAAAACGATGCTGGTCAGAACGTTACAGTCAATGGTGCCCGCTATAGAGCCATGATTACTGACTTTTTCGTTCATCAATTGAACAACCATGATATGCAGGAGCTGTGGTTTCAACAAGACGGCGCAACATGTCACACAGCTCGTGCCACAACTGATTTATTGAAGGAAACGTTTGGTAACCGCATAATTTCACGTTTCAGACCCGTGAATTGGCCTCCAAGATCGTGCGATTTCACGCCGCTAGACTATTTTCTGTGGGGATATGTATGTAATCATAGTTATTAAAATCATTACTTCTCTCTCCGATTACTTCTAAATTAAATATAACCACACCGATTAGTTAAGTAGGAAATGCAATGAGGGCTATGCTACATGCAAAAATGACATTGTAATAATATTTATTTTGCTTACCATGACACATGTCCGCTATAATAAAAAAAAATATATTATTTTCTGTATAGCCATAAATAAAATTTGTTAAACAAATTAAAATTATTGAAACAACAAAATAAACAAATTATTAATTAAGAGCCCTAATCTATTCATTCTTTTACACGCAAAATCATGATAGTTCACGTGTAGCTGCTTTTTCTTTTTATGTTAATTTGCCTACACCTGCTTGTAAAGTGACAGAATTTTCTTTAAAATGATAACGGTTTAGTAATTTGAGCCTGAAAATGGAAGCTGATAATGGAAGACTTCCATATTTTATCGACCTAGTCTTCTCCGATTTCAACAGACTATATCCTCAAAATAGAAGCAAATATTTTTGGTGCCCAAAAACGCCATCACAACTTCCTAGTCCGTGTTGTCATCGAGAAATCATCGCTCATACAGAAATTTATTTGCATTCTGAAACAAGGAGTAGTCACTGGAAGCTGGTTCTGGGTTATGAGGTACGCAGTCTCGACTCTATGAAGTCACCTTCTTTAAGAGCAGCCGGTGATTGGCGTGAGTTGTGTACAGCAGTATTGTCATAATGCAACAAGACATTTTTACAGTCTCATGTAAAGCTATCATTATGTAAAATTAATAATAGAATACGTATCCTATTGGTATGTCTATAAAAAATGTATAATAAATGACAACTCTTTTAACTTCTGCAAGACAAAACTTCGTTTTACTCTTCCTCTGTCGGCTAAAGCTAAAAGAATTTATCAAATCGATAATTTCATACGAAGGAAAGTCAAAATTTATCCGCATACTCATATTTTCAATTTATCAGCACATAAGTAGGGGTTAAACAAGTACGCCATTTTTCCACATAATCTCCTTCTTTTTTCGATGCATTTAGTTCAACGGTCCACAAGCTTGCGTATTCCCTTCAAGAAGTAAGGTTTTTAGTTGGTCTGAAACCATTTATGCACTAGTTCCCGCACCTCTCTGTCCGTAGAAAATCGGCGATGTGATGGAACCACATTTGAACTCCTGTGACTATTATCCTTAAAAATTCGTTGCCTTCATCATTGTCGCGGTCAAATAAGCATCAATACGTTTGCCCTAGTGCTCTGTGGTGAGCTCTCTTGGCACTTATGTCGCACAAATTTTATGGAAGCCAAGCTACGCACTAGACCACTGTTCCCATATAGTTATGAAAGCCTCTGATGAATTTTAGCCTCTGACATATCTTCTGACCCGAAAAATCAGATCACTGCCCTTTGCATGCTCTTAGTTCATACTGCTAATGGAGCGGCTATGTTGACACCATAGCAGCAGCAAGAAAAATAACGCGATAAAGGTCAAATTTCGACCATGTGATCACAATAGTACCAACTCGAAACATGCATGCACTGGCATCCTGCCAAATCCAAAGATGTGTGAAAGTGCGAATAATTTTTTACTTTTCCTCGTCATTTACTATTGTTTATACATCTATCTTGATAATTAATTAAAAATCGTTTTATATCCCTTTTCGATATTTGCGTGCTTTAAGATGGATTAGGACTGTTAAACTTTCAACTTACGTCTCACTGAAATCAAATCCTTATTACAGATGACAGATTTGTAACATTTTTGTACATATCCAAAACTCAGTGATAGATAAGAGTGATTTTTATCTTTCACTATACATTCCAGTAACAAAAAATCGTCCTGTTTATAGAATTGGCCTTGTTTCAATTCCTTGTCGGTGATGTAAGCTAAAAAGTAACGACATTCATGTGAATTTATTTCGAATTCCGGAAATAGACTTATTGGTAAAAGTAAAAAATCATTAAATGGAAAATTTGCACTTGCATGGTAATTTTAAACCTATATCTACTTAAAATATCTAGAATTTGTGTTACTTACTTATACATTCTAAAGTAACAATGTTGTTTTTCACCCGGACATGTTCAATTTTTGCTTTTTTTGGACACCTAAAATAAAAATTTGTATTCAGTTCTGAATCTTAGAAACGATACAATAGAAACTTACAAGCAGAAACTGGACACTTACAACAGTGATGTTTATTATAATTTTAAAGAGATTTTTATTCTAATTTATTCATATTTTGAAAAAAAAAATATTACATTTATAATAAATAATTTAAGTAACATTCGAGTTTCTTGCCCATGAAACTCTCACAAAAATGACCAAAGATTTGAAGTTATCCTAAGTAGACCAAGAGGGCGATCCGAAATTTTAACCTGTCGACTAACCGTCTGCCTACTTGTTCATTCTAGCGGGCGAGTCGAATAAAAGCTTTAACGTTGATTTTGCGGCCCCCGTGCCTTCAGATAAGGCCCAAAATACTACATCCAAAAATGGACTGTCGCTTAACTACTTTAAACAAGTACCATAACATTTGTTGATACTAAAAAAGTCGAGCGCTTTAAAGGTCAGACGCCGCCGAGACCGAACCTAGCTTTAGGGCCCAAAAAACGTCGATCCAAAAACGGACTGTCATTTAACCATATAAAATTAATAAACTTAGTTTGTTCGTGATAAAGTAAGAGGGAACCTGCAAAAGGCAGACGCCGCCAAAACCGGAGGACGAAGCTGGACTCGCTTTTTCCAGCCAAAAATGGACGATTGATAATCATCGCTCGATGAAGCTAACATGGTTAGCGAAACGCAAGTCGAGTGCAAAAAATAAAGTGTTTGGTGTAATGGTGATACATATACAGAGTAGTATATAAAAAAATGTATGCGGAATATTCGTAAAAAAGACACTGTATCTCGAGAGATCAAAACATTAATTATGATTTTAAATGTACTTTTCATTTACTTGTTAACTTAGTAGTTAATACCGTGCTAATAAATAAAAATATACTAAGAAATAACTACATGATCTTATACACTTTATTAAGGTATTTCTTACGAGTAACTGTTAAAAGTAGTTTTGCTCGAAATTTTGAGAAATCATAGATTTTAGCATCATGCATTCACTGCTTCAATATAAAGATGATTTACCAAGCCGTAATGCCATAATTAATTGTAAAACTTTTAGATGTTTAACACGTAAAAGGTAGGAATCTATACTTTTTCTTAAAAGTAAAAGGTCACCAAAAATGACATATACCTAAAAAACTACTTTGATTTCGTTTGTTAAAATATAAAGGCGGTTTACCTCTTAGTTGTTGAAAAAATATTAGATAAATATTACTTTTATTGAATATTTACTGTGGCAACGTTGATTGAAGAAGACTGATCGCACGGACGCGGGCTTTCTGTCAAATTTTAAATCAAATATAATCCGGGAGCTCATAACCAACATTTCGGACTGCAGATAAATATATCACTTATTAAATGTGACAAACTGAACCAAAAAAATATAACTTATAGATCCAAATTCCGTTTCCTGCCGTGGTTATGGAGGGGGAAAGTTGCAAAAAATTGAGGGTAGGTGAACCCATCGCAGAGTGGCAATTGTTGCAGCATATGTTGTGAGGATAATATCACCTTAATATCTGCCATGGAGACCGGTTTCGTGTTTTTTTTCTTGATGAAGATGGGCTCAAAAAGTAAACTCATCGATGAGTGGCAGATATTCGAGATATATGTAATTAGTTTGGGACCCAAAAAGAAGTGAAAAAATATTATTCGCCACAGATCCCGCTTCTTCGAATTTCTACGAATTTTTGAACCTGAGAGTTTTTGGACCCACCTGAACTTATTCGAGATCGACAGATAAATAAACCAGTGGTCGAATACTATAATATGAGGTGAAGTTCCAAATATATGTCCAGTCCCTGCTTTTATCAGCAAAATTTTTGCAAAGCTTAAATTATAAACAAATTGATTTTTCCTATTCGCAATATTACCTAGCTGTGATGCATGAGTTCATATGTTTTTTGACATGTTAAAGTCGAATTTCTAATCCATTTTTGTTAAAAACTTACTAATTGTTACGAATAAGTAATTTTTTCTCCATAATAACTTAATATAATATTATTTAACTCGCTAAATTTAAATTCTCTGTTCTTTTTCAAAAAATTCAATCATTTTTAATTTATCCCAGTGCTCAAGTACATTCCCTATGTACTGGAAAAACTCATTTGTTACCCCTATTCATAAGTCCGGTGATAGGAGTGATGTATCTAACTACAGGGGCGTGTGCATTCAATCCGCAATACCCAAATTGTTCGACAGTCTGGTTGCGGGATTTTTGTCATGGAGCTGTAATAGTAACATAATTGACGAGCAACACGGTTTTAGACCTGGTCGGTCAACTGTCACAAACCTGCTTACATATCATGATGGTTTGTTGAGCGCCTTTGGGAATCGCCAGTGTGTTGATAGTGTATATACTGACTTTTCGAAGGCCTTCGACAGAGTTAATTATACGCTCTTGTTATTTAAGTTGCGGAAAATAGGACTCAGTAGTGAGGTCCTTGGGTGGATTGGCAGTTTTGTTTTCTGGAGGGTCGTACACAGTATGTTCGTATTAATAATTGTATTTCTAAAGAAATAAAAGTTCTTTTAGGTGTGGCTCAGGGGTCTCACTGTGGTCCTTTACTGTTTCTACTTTTCGTTAATGACATCGGCAAGTTTATACAACATTCTAAATTCCTCATGTTTGCAGATGATCTAAAAATGTTTAAAACGGTTAGCACGTTGCAAGATTGTCACTCTCTTCAGGAGGATGTTCATGGCCTCTATAGATGGAGTATCCTGAATGAGTTGAACTTGAATATTAAGAAGTGTGTTTGCAATAGTTTTGGTAGAGCTAGACGGAACTTTACTTTTGAGTATAACATTAATGGCAGCAAGCTGAGCCATGTTAGTGAAATTAAAGATCTGGGAGTTCTTCTTGACCAGAAACTTACTCTCGATAGGCACATTTTGTTAATTGTTCAGAAAGGTTATAAAGATCTGGGATTCATCACGAGATACTGTAGGGACTTTTTCTGCTCTACATTTAAACTGTTGTACTGTTCAATTGTGAGATCGGGGCTTGAGTAAGCCGCCGTGGTATGATCTCCTCATTACAATGTATATATAGAAGCGATTGAGGCGGTGCAGCGCCGGTTTCTGCGGACTTGTGCTTTTAAATTGTCCATACCCCCAGATGGTTACCATATAGACCACCACAACCTTAGAGGCATTTTGGGTATTTCGATTCTGGAGACTAGAAGACTCCATTGTGACCTGTTTCTGGCTTTTAAGGTAATAAATCGGCTGGTTGATTGTCCCCATCTCTTGGACAAGTTAACATTTAATGTTTCTCGTCGCGCTAGAGGCAGGGACCTGTTTGGTATTCCCTTTCGTGCGACTAATTATGGCTATTATAGACCCATGTTCCAGAATAATGAGGCATTTCAATCCGTTCGATCTCAGGATACATGGTTTCATTGATAGTTTTAAATTAATTGTTAAAAAGTTGTGATATTTGCTTGCTGTGAAACTAGTTTTAATGATCTTGTAATGTTGATTTCTGTGTATGTTTGTGATATTTTTATTATGTTTAGTTGTTTTAATTACGTTTATAATTGTGTAAATTGGCGCAACGCCGTTAATAAATAAATAAATAAATTTCATTATTACTGACAATTTATTAGAATTATATTAATTTTTCTTTCGGAATTTAACACAAATAACATATTTTTATTAAACTGATTAGCTCTTAATTTTAATAAATTGGAAAAATGGATTAGAAATTCAGGCAGCAGGTCAAAATTCTTCTAAAAAACTTGGGTAGAGCTCGTAAAAAGCTTAGATTTTGCTGTTAGGGAAATAAATATATTAATCTACCTTTAACTGTTTCAGTGGTGATTTGAGCGTCTCGAGACACTGGCGCATGTATGTAGTATTTGAGAGAAAAACAAATTACAGAACAGGCACGCGCTTTGTAGGGCAGGCGCACGCGTTTCAAAAATACTTATGCGTTAATGCAGCAAAAAAATTAAATTTGTTTTAATAGACAACCAAACTCCATGGCAGATAATGTTATTTTTAGTATCTCTAAACCTCAACGAACATATTAAAACAAATTACATTCGCTTCTCTATTGGTTCAGGTGGGTCTATTTTTCTGCAACTTTGAGCCGTTATAACTTAGGATTGACCCAATATCCATGGCACATATCACATTCATTTTTCAGTTACATTTCACAGAAATGAAGCTATATCCAGAATATCTGCTACTCAGCGAATAGTTCGTTCACCAACTTTTTCTTGCAGCTTTAAAGCGCATTTCCAGGAACATGAACCTGACCTGAGGCTTCAAACTACCTGGAGGGACTAAGGGGGGCAAAATTAACTTATCTGCCACTCTTCGATGAGGTCGCATTTTGGTTGTGAGCTCCCGGACTAATCTGTGCATCGTACTGATCGGACTTTCTTTTAAAAGATACTAGAATAAATGCGTGTCTCGCACGCGCATTAATATAGTTACAAATACTTAATAATTGATATATTTTTAATAAATAGTCTACAGTATCATTTTAATTAAACAAATTCATCACGTAAAAGCATCAAGGTTATTATAAATAACACGTCATTGCGTGTGACGCAAAGCAAAAAAGAAGCTACGTTGCCACATTCACTATATCTTGAAAACCAAATTATTTCGCGTCTTTCTCTAACATAATGCTCTCTCTCTGTCTTCTCGTAAAAAATACCTCCACAGGGAAATATACCGTCTCAAAGCAGCTTTATTTTCATATGGTGGAAAAGGCCGAAGTTGCAGAGTGTCAAAATAGGTGAATAAAGTGGGGGTAAGGAATGAAATTCTGCCAAAAATTGTTAATGTACAGAACGAACTGGGGGTCGGTGCATTGTCGTGAGACAGGAGGAAACTCTTAGAATCGTTCGACTACAATCTTCACGAATGATTTGTTGAAATTTGGTAACGATTTTAGGCGTTGTCTCAGTTGGAGGTCCTCCGGAATGCTTGTCGTTTTCCAACGAAGTTCAGTCGACCTTCAATCGCGATAACCACTTGAAAACTTGCGTACTGGTTAGGGCTTCATCTCCGAATGATTTCCAAATCATTTCATACTTTAACAGTGGCACTATTTCCGAGTTTTAAATAAAATTTCGTACACATTCTGTTCTTTTTTGAATGCACTATAAAAATCGCAGGAAGACACAATTACGAGGCTGGTTTGAAAAGTCCGTGCAAAGTCCGAGAGATGGCACCACCGGCGCGTATCGAGGTCATGTTTAGTTAGTAGCATCTCTTGAATGAACGCACACCAAGTTTCAGCCATATTGGTCTATTTCTTTGTGTTTGGCATTCGTGTGAATCAAGGAAGTCGAGTGATTTTCAAGAAATGGACGAAAAAGAATTTCGTGTGGTGATTAAACATTACTTTATGAAAGGCAAAACGCCTCAGGAGACTAAAGAGAAGCTTGATAAACATTATGGTGACTCTGCACCTTCGATTAGAACAGTTTATAAGTGGTTTCAAAATTTTCGGACTGGCCATATGGGCACAAGTGACGCTGAACGTTCTGGACGGCCTGTGGAGGTTACGACTCCAGAAATCATTGATCAAATCCATGATATGGTGATGGATGACAGAAGAGTTAAGGTTCGTGAGATTGCTAGTGCTGTGGGCATCTCGACTGAACGGGTACATAATATTTTGCATAAACATTTGGACATGAGAAAGCTATCCGCAAGATGGGTGTCGCGATTGCTCACGCTTGACCAAAAACGGAATCGTGTGAAGTGTTGCAAGGATGGTTTGCAGCTGTTCCAGAAGAATCCGGAGGACTTTAAGCGTCGTTTCGCCAGTGTGGATGAAACATGGATACATTACTATACTCCTGAGACCAAACAACAATCTAAACAATGGGTTACCAAGGGGCAATCTGCACCAAAAAAGGCGAAGACCGTTTCTTCGGCCGGAAAGGTTATGGCGACTGTCTTTTGGGATTCGCAAGGGATAATCCTCATCGACTATCTGGAAAAGGGTAAAACTATTACAGGTGAATATTATTCATCGTTATTGGACCGTTTGAAAACCGAGCTGCAAGAAAAACGCCCGCGATTGGCCCACAAGAAAGTCCTTTTCCATCACGACAACGCACCAGCACACACCAGCAGTTGTGGTCGCAAAATTAATGGAAATAGAATTCCAACTCGTTTCACATCCCCCCTATTCTCCAGACTTGGCTCCCTCGGACTACTATTTGTTCCCCAATTTGAAGAAATGGCTGGCGGGACAAAGATTTTATTCAAACTAGGAGGTGATTGCAGACACTAATGGATATGGACAAATCCTATTATTCGGAAGGGATCGATCAACAAACTAGAACATCGTTGGACGAAGTGTATAAGCCTAAAAGGAGACTATGTCGAAAAATAAAAAAGGTTTACCCCAAACACATAAGTAGTTTTTATTTTTGCACGGACTTTTCAAACCAGCCTCGTAGACCCTTTCAAAAACGTGCATATGGAACAATCTGAATGAGCTAGCCTGTTGAAATTTGTTACGTAGCATAATTAAGGATTTGATTTCTATTAGTCACAAGATTAAAAACAAAATAATTTATACCTAGTCAACTATTGAATTTTTAAATTAGCGGAAAAAAAATGATTACTTACTCGTTGCCCTCTCTGAATCCTTTAAACAAATATTGCCAATTTTCCAGCAATACTAACTTTGAAAATGTATCGTAATACTGCTCGAAATTTTGAAAATTCGGAGGAATTCTAGTCGCAGGAGGATTATTTACAGGAGCACTAGTATCAATATCCACTTGTTCCAAAAGCCAATTCGGTAACCAATGAACCATTTTTTGAACAACGTCGTCTACGACAGGTAAACGTCTACGAGGTGGCCTTTTTACATTACCGGGTCCTCCATTAGTCCACATAAGTCTTCTCGATGATTCTTCAGTTCCTCTAGAAGCACCATTGTAAGAAATTACCGGCCTAGAAGTTACATGGTTGGCTTGCGGAGACATAACATTCCGAGATTTTTGGTAGGGAGGCAAGAAAGAATTACCAGTGGAATGTTGTGGAGGTAACATATTATGTCGACTCAATCTCGGATCAACTTTACCACATTGTTTTAAATCGCTTTTCACATTATTTTGAGGCTGGATCTTATTTACATTATTTTTACCATGATCTAGAGCTGTACTGTGCCTTAAATTATAGTGACTGTGAACTGATTGAAGCTGATTATTTATGTTAGCGAAGTCAGCCTTAATATCTCCAGAAGATTTAGTTCTTCTCAGGTTATATTTTGAAGTCGGTTCTGATAACTCCATCGGTTTTAACCTACACAGTAAAGACTCTTTATTTAGAGTTGCATTAGACCCTAAACATTTTCTTGCATCTCTCCTACTGGGAATCATATTATGTATTGGGCATGCCATTGGTTGTTTACAACTACCTGGTCTCTTACATTTACATTCGGAATCTTTAAGATTGCTGTTTTGATTTTTAGACGTTGTGTTACCATCAGTTGTAATTGATTCACATAGAAAACTTCCTCGACGTGTTTTAGACTCGGGTAAAACTTTTACAGTTTTTCCTTTGTCAATTTTTGTTTCAGTTTCACTCGAGATTTCATTATGTTTAGTCAGGGTGGTGCGGTCAGTAATTTCTCTTAATTTTTTTCGTCTCTCTTCACGAATACTCGTCTTATTTAGCTTACCGTTATCTAGGTCCCCTTTTGAACTGCTGTTTCTCTTTTTAAACTCCATTTGAATACTTTTGGTGTCATAACAGGCAGGTTCTGTAACTCCCTTTGGGCTACCTCTAAATTTCTTGGGTTTAGCAGACTTTTCTATTGAATTTTTCCTTTTATTTGTAATATCTTTCTTACTAGGGCCATCTTTTGCCAGTGATAAGTCCTTTTTTGCCTTAACCAAACTATGAGCCTCAATAATAGGGGGTCTAACACACTTTGGCTTCGTGCAGTCTATTGGTTTACTCAATAATTCTCCCTTAATAAGTTCTCCAGATTCAATATGATTGCTTCTATAATTATTTTCATTTCTTTCCTCTTTAGGCGCTTCTGATATAATATGAATAGATTTATTCTGCTTGTTTTGGCATTTAACTACATCCTTACTATCAGATGATACATTAATTTTGTCTCTATCAAGACTATTACTTGATTCTTCCAAAATCTTTAACAGTTCGTCATTTTCCTCATTACTTATTAAATTATTACCACTATTTTGATTTGCTTCAACTCCTTCCTCTAAACAAGCACAAATATCTTGTGTATTTTCAAAACCAGTCATATCATCCTCTAAATTAATAGGGACGGGATTTAGAATGACCTCTTCATCATAAAAATCCATTTCAGCTAATTCGTTTTTTTAATTTTTTGAAATGTATCATCTTCATTTTCCAATTTAACTCTCTGAGACATATGGAAAATTTGACTGCAAGAAACATCCATATCATCGTCGTCGTTGGTAATATCAATGATGACTGAAATATCCTTACTAATTGTAAAGCTTTGTTCCAGAGATTTCTTACTTTTTAAATCTTTATTTGGCGTTTTAAAACTGCGCTCATCATCTAAACTTTTATTTCGAGTTTCGTCACTTATATTATTATTGTCAGAGAGCGGATTGGGTACTGAACATTTTATTTGATTTTGAGAAGTACCCGGTTCATCACATCCACCCGCATCATCTTTCATAAAAATAGGTTGCTTGTTTGTGATGTATTGCTCTTCATTTTCTTCCTCCAAGTTTTTACCATTTGTAGATTTTGTAATTTTAACTTTATTCAGTATCAACTCTTCTTCTTGCTCCTCACATTTTGGGCTACCAAAATGATTGTTGAAAATAAACTCATCGTCTTCATTGATTTTTGCTTTTTTATGCCTGTGTATGTTAGGAATTTTTACTTCTTTCACAAGTTCTTTTTTCCTTTTATAGTTTTTTTCGATCTCTCTATCATCTTGTTTAGATATTTCTTTTTCATGATTTTTTTCAATTTTGTCTTTTTCTGTTTCTTTGTTAATAATTTCTCCTGATGATGCTTCACCAAAAATAACTCGATCTAATTGTAATAATAAGCTGTCCTCAGATGAAGAACTTATTTTCCTCACTGATGATTTTTCATCCTTTGGTTTCCCCTTTTTATTTTTTTTTCCTTGACTAACATCACTCTCTACCAATGAACTTTTTCTTCTAGAGGATATTTTAGCTGATGTATCTGTCTTTTTTTCAACTTTATTGTATTTCTCCAAAATTTCGTCTTCTCTTTTACTTGATTTTTTTTCAACTTGTTTATTTACATTATTTTTATCTTTAGTTAATTGATTTTGTGGACGAGGTCGATGTTTACTATTTTCGGTGCTTATTCCTTTTATTTGTCCACTTAAACCATCAAATGTTGCTTCACTGCTTGACAAATTAGTCTCATCTCCTTTTCCAGAATTCTTATTTTTTGGTACATTAACACCAAGTTTTGTTGAAAGCATTCCTTCATCTTTAGAATTTTTTAAGGATTCAACATTCCCCATGAGGCTTTTGTCTTCAAGAGATCTATCTTTTTGTTGTTTATCGCCATTCTTTCCTAACGTAATATAATCTTCACCAACACTTTTTCGTTTGAAAATACTATGACTCTTTCTTTTGATATCATCTTCATTGTTTTTCTCAGAGTTAAACCGTTTTCTTCCTGGAGAAATACTAGTGAATTCACTGGCCGTTTTGTGCTCCTGAATGTTATTTTTATGACTGATATCATAACTTTGGGAGCTTATTATTTTGTTATCATTATTCTTTGAATTTTGCTCGCTTCTACATTTTTTTACGTGGGAAAATCCTTGCAAACTATTTTTCTTAGAATTTTTAATACTCTCCTTCTGTTGCATTGCCTTATTTACCGAATAGGCCTGAAGCATCTTTTCCTCAACATTTTGACTTACTTCTTTGGAATTATTTTTCTTTTTTAAATTATAGCATGAAGTTTTTACACATGTACCATCTCTAGCCTTTAAATCACTAAATGTGTGTTCTCTAATTTCGCTTTTGGTCGATTGAACGAAATCTGAAACCTGCTTTGAAGCAACTGCATGTTGTTTATCAGTAGCACATTTCAATCCTTGTTGATCATTAGAATGTCTGACTAAAATAGGCTTCTTTAGAAAAGGCACTTTTTGTAACCAGTTATTTGGATTTACGTTTCTTTTCTCTGATACCTTTTCAGATAGCAAATAAACATCTGCAACTTCTCGATTTATTATATCTGGCACCTCTTCAAAATTTTCATTAACATCTTCAATATTAGGCTTTTCATCTTCACAAGAACTACTCGCTATTTCTATAACATCAGAGTGTTCATTCTGTACACCAGATATTAAAGGTAATTCAAAACTCCTACTCGGGTTTTCTGCTTCTGCAGTTGAGTTATTTTTGGCTGAAGAATGATTGTTGTCCAACAAATTGTTTGCTGAATTTCCTCGGGAGTTGGTTGAACAATCAATCAAACTTAGTTCTTCTGGAGGACGTGGGTCCTAAAGAAAGAAAAAGTTACAGTTTGTTATTTACATTACAAGGTGAGTCAAAGTTAACATTGTTTCATTGTCTAATTTCCTTTAAGAACCTAAAAATTACTCAGCCCCACAAAAAAAAAAGTGGGGTATACTTTTGATGCGATATATTAGATCCGTAGTATTTTTGCCCGCTGATCACGAATCTGACGTCAGAATATCGCCATCACATCTCAATTTTTTTCTAACCTCAAAAAATAGGTAAAAATTAGTAAAAATTAAGAAAAATATACTCCTAAAAAATTTATTCAAGCTTTTTCATGAATCCAAAGATGTATTAATATGTATTCGGACACGCTAAGCTAATATTCATCGGTTGGATTAAGCCATACAGTTCTGTTTTCTTTCTAACCTCAATAAATCAGACAGATATAGTGCTTCTCGAATGCAAAAACGAATTCAAATTCAACCGATTCTTACCAAATTTGGTACACAGGGGTTTTTGGGTTGCTGATCATGAATCTGAGGCCGGATTTGCAAAATTCAAAATGGCGGATCCAAGATGGCGGACAAAATTTTTGAAAACCAACCGATTCCTACCAAATTTGGTATACAGTTGGGGAATCCTCAAACCTGATACTCTTAAACCCTAAACCCTGAAACCTTAGACTCCCACACCCTGTAACCTCAAAAAATAGACCTCAATAACCCTGTAACTTTAAAAATGAGATCCAATAAACTCAAAACCAGGACTTTTAAACCATATACTCTCAAATAGTAGACCCTTAAGCCCTAGAATTGCGAAAGTTAGACCCGCGCCAAACTTTCCTTTTTTTGGCTGTATCTTGTTCTTTTTTCCGCGAATGACCTATTCAAAGGCTTTCTGCCCAAACGCTTTTGAGGACTTGTTTCTCTTTTTTAGCGACCAGCAATAGTCCGCTAGCATATGGTCATCCCATCGTCCTTGATACCGATTTTCTATGATTTTCAGATCTTGGTGAAAAACGTTCCCCTTGCTCCTCACTGTAGTCACCAAGATTATCTGGGAAATCATCGATGTGGGAGTCCAGGAAATGTAATTTTAGATTCATTAAGCAACCTAATGTTTGAAAATTTTTTACCATTTTCTCGACTATTTCTTTGTACTTAGGACTTTTATTATTTCCCAAAAAGTTTGTTGCGACTTCTTTAAAACTAAGCCAAGCAGCTTTTTCAACTTTATTCATTTTAGTAACAAATAATGAATCTTGAAACAATTTTCTTATTTGTGGCCGTTCAAATACGCCTGCCTTAATTTTAGCTTCAGAAAATTTCGGAAATTTTTTATGCAAATATTTGAAACATGGGCCGTTTGTATCTAATGCTCTCGTGAATTGCTTCATAAGTCCAAGCTTAATGTGAAGCGGGGGAATAAGAACTTTTCCTGGATCTACCAATGGTGGAAACAATACATTATTTTCACCAGGAGTGAACGATTCTCTTGTTGGCCAAATTTTTTTCTTATAATGACGTTCCCTGTCTCTGCTATTCCACAGACATTTATAACAGGGATAAAGTGTAAACCCTGACTGTTGGCCAAGCAATATTATTACAATTTTCAGATCTCCACAAATTTTCCAGTTATGATCAGCATATTTTATTTTTATCAAAAGCTGCTTCATTTTTTCATATTGCTCTTCCATAACTGTGGAATGAGCAATCGGAATGGGAGCGTAAACGTTGGTATTATGCAGCAAAACTGCCTTAATGCTCCGTTTAGAAGAATCAATGAACAGTCTCCATTCTTCAGGATCGTATGAGTTATTTTGAAATTCATCCATTAGACCTTTTACATCGGTACAATATGAAAGTGACAATTCCTCGTCCATTGTGAAATATTTTCGAAATTCTTCATCTCTGTTTCTATAATAAGAAATCGTAGCTTCTGGCTTAAGTAAATGTCTTTTCTTTAAAAAGGAAGTAAGATGCTCTGAACCATCTTTGGATAAGCCTAAATCTCTGACTAGATCACTAAGTTCTGACTGGTTTACGGTTGTATGGTAGAAATTCTTTATCTGTGTCACTAGTATATGATAGGTTGTCGCTAGAACATTCATTAGTAACAGTGTTTGAATCTTTTTCGACAGTCTCAATGTTTTCGGCATGTACTGATAAGGTGAAATCATTTGTTTCCATAACATCAGCATCAAGTGGTTCAGGAGGCGGAATTAGTTTAGTTGGTCTTGTTACTGTCGAAAACATCGTTATAAGTAATAGTGCTTTTATTTTTTCGGTTATGCCTAGATACAACATTCATACAAAAGTAGCAATCATTTTCACTGTATGGTCTATTCCATATTGCTGGTTTGGAATATTTAATCGCCTTCTTATTGATGTACAACATTATTTTGCAAGAACTGCAAATGATGTGGGGAACCCAATCTGTATCCTGGTGCTGTATTTCAATGTTAAAACAATCTTTATATAAGGTTTTAATCTTATCCGTTATCGGTGACCCCATTTTACTCAATACGTGTTGACAGCAAATATAACAAAATGAATCACTGTTTTTATCGCACTTATGAAAAGTCCTTGTACCGTGAGACCGTTTTCTTGTAGCATTATACTCTACATGAGCCAAGCCACCCACACATGAAGAGCTACGGTCGCTGGATGACGACGGCTGCGGGCCCGCTTTCCCACCCTGACCAACCGCCGATACTGGGTTTCCGAGTCCCTGCATCGTAATTCTCTTTCTTCTACCTGCCATGACGGCATCTAAGCCGTTATCCAGGGACTCTGCCGGCTAGTGGAGTAACACCGTTGCCCACCGTCACCACGTGGAGGTGCGCTGGATGCAGGTAGAAGAATAAAAATCGACTGATGAATCTGCCATCTTGAATTTTGCAAATCCAACCTCAGATTCGTGATCAGCGACCCAAAAATCCCCGTGTCCCAAATTTGGTAAGGATCGGTTGAATTTTAATTGGAATTCGTTTTTGCATTCGAGAAGCACTATATCTGTCTGATTTATTGAGGTTAGAAAGAAAACAGACCTGTATGGCTCAATCCAACCGATGAATATTAGCTTAGCGTGTCCGAATACATATTAATACATCTTTCGATTCATGAAAAAGCTTGAATCAATTTTTTAGGAGTATATTTTCCTTAATTTTTACTAATTTTTACCTATTTTTTGAGGTTAGAAAAAAATTGAGATGTGATGGCGATATTTTGACGTCAGATTCGTGATCAGCGGGCAAAAATACTACGGATCTGATATATCGCATCAAAAGTATACCCCACTTTTTTTTTGCGGGGCTGTGTTATTATTATCTAAACATCTTTACACCTTTCTCTATGGTGAAATTTCAAAGACCAAATATTATTCCTTTTTAAAACCTAAAAATAGCATTTATCATTACTTACCTGAACAGGCGCGTGTTCAGTGTAAAGTACAACAAAAAACATTTGCTTGTCCCAATCATTTTCACATGAACTTATGTCAGCCACTCCAAAACTTATTTTATCTCCTGGAAATACTCTATGTGGGACATCTACAGATATTTGTGTACCATTTACGAAAGTTCCATTAACACTCTATTAGAAAAGAAAAAAATAGTAGCATAAATGATATATCTAATTTAACTGCTAGAATATAAGTTTGCTGATAATTATTTCAATAGAGAAAATAAAATAGTTCCACAACTTGCCCATGAATGAGATGTTAAAGAAGTAATTTTTTTCTCATTTTATTTTTTGTAATAACTCAACGCAATACATTTAAATTTTAACTACCACAGCGGTTTCAAAATCTCTCTAAAGTCTATGCTGTTGTTGACGAGTCAAGAAGGTAAAAAATGATCGTTAATTTAAATCTTGATTTTAATTTTTAAAAAATCAGCTTATCTGGGTATTATTCTCAATGGTCATTTAAATCAATTAATTTAAATAAGGTCAACCTTGCTATTAGGGTTTAGCTGAGAAACCTAATCATTGACAAATGACAGCGATTTTTTACTGTTTTCAGGTTCAGGAAACACTGACACTTATAAGAAATCCAGTCTAAACACCTGGCATACTAAATGCAAGAATAACATAGTTGTTATATTTCTTTTTAATATAAAACAAATCAATGGATACATTTTTACATCTTTTATTTTAAAAACGTAATAAGTACAGTCCCTGGCCAAATTATTAGACGCACTGTATTTTTTTTAGTAATTTTATGTTTCTTAAGAGTTTTTATGCAATAATGGTATATTTAAACTACAATATTATTGATTTTTATTTAAAAGAATTGTTGTAGACTACATATTTGTAATTATTTTTAACATATGGCAACACTGTGTTGACAAAGTGATACATGAACGTAAATAAGTACAAACCTGTATCAGTCGCGATCGGAATCGAGTCAGGTACGGACGTGTTTCTGTGGCTTTATGGACTGTGATTGTTTGTTAAACAGTTTTATACTACTCAGTTATTAGTTTATTTTGTATGCAGTGTTTTAAAAAAGTAATTCGACTATTTTTATTATAGGTAGAAAAGGCGATCTTTCACCACGTAAAAAAGCTGAAGTGAAGGCCCTTGTGATTGCGAAAACATTTACAAACCGAGAAATATCACGAAGATTAGAGGTTTCTGAAGCTAGTGTACGACGCATAAAAAAGAAAATTGAGTCAGGGAAGGAATTAAGCCCGAAAAGAAAGAAAAGATGCGGTAGAAAACCAATTTTCACTCCACGGTCAGAGAGATGTTTTTGAAGAAAATTTGTGTAGAAAACAGATTTGCTGCCACAAAGGTAATAAAATCACAACTCCAGGATGCTAGCGTAAATGCTTCTGAGCGCACTGTTCGAAGAAAATTGAAAGAATTAGATTTTAAGGCCTGTCGCCCCGCCAGGAAGCCCAAGTTAACAGCTGCAATGAAAGCAAAGCGTCTGAAGTGGGCCAAACAATGGCAAGACAAAGATGTGGACTTCTGGAGATCGGTAAGATACAGCAATTTAATCAATAATTGATACATTATTATCATTTTCAGTTAAATAAAGCAAATAAACATGGAAGTTTATATATTTTTTCCTATTTTTGATAGGTCTGCTTCAGTGACGAAAGCACATTCGAAATTTTGCAGAATAAAGCTCAGTATGTGCGTCGTCGTCATGGAGAAAAGTTTCATCCTGATTGTGTCGTCCGGACGGTTAAACATCCCACCAAAGTGATGATTTGGTCAGTCATCAGCGGCAAGGGCACTGGACGTCTGTACGTCGTCAAAGGAATAATGAGGCAAGATCAGTACAAAGAAGTATTACAAAATCGGTTGATTCCGCAGCTCAGAGAATGGTTTCCAAATGGGGAACCATTCACTTTCATGCAAGATGGAGCTTCCTGCCACACTGCTCGGTCTGTTAAAGCTTTTTTGGCAGAAAAAAATATCCTCTGTTGGATTGGCCCTAATATGAACCCCACTGAAAATGTGTGGGAGCTGATGAAAAGAGAAGTGGCTAAAGATGTGATTACCAACAAAACCCAGCTCCTAGAAAAGATTATTCATGTGTGGAATCATCATCCTCAAATGCAGGAGACAGTACAATCTTGCATTGATAGCATGCCGCGCAGAATTAAAGCTTTGATAGCGGCTAAAGGTGGCTCAACTAAATATTGACTTTTACTAACATTAATTTCACTTTTCTTTAAAACTTAATAAACTTATGCTTTTCTAAATTAATGCTGTTTTATTTATGTCAAATAAATAGGTAATTGATTGGATAATATAAAAATAAAAAACAAATCAATTTAAAATAATAAAACGGTACAATATCACTCGGTAATTAATAGTTTACATGAAATCTTGCAGTGCGTCTAATAATTTGGCCAGGGACTGTAATGTATTCGCCAATAGGTAATAAAGGGGTATCGTAAGTGTGGATAATATTAAAATATAGATGAATTTGCTTAAAAAACAAAAATTAAATATCTAATAGAGTTTCTTGATAAAATATCGTCGGCCTCATAAGAAAAACCTCGTAACTCCCCATTTTTATTGAAATCCAAATTTTGCTGCCATCTGTTAGCTTAATAGTTAACTATCCGTGGCAGAAAACTTCGTATCTCCTAAATAAGTACAAGACAGTTAAAATAAAGATTTTTAAAAACTCGTTACTGCACTTTAAATCTAGGGCACAGAAAACCTCATGTCTCCCTCTGATTATTTTGAGAACAACCATTGTAACTCCAGTATCAATGTTGGATGCAGTCTAAAAACTCTTAACTTCAGGAGCTGTCTCCTTAATATTAACAGGTTTGTAACCTTCTGAAAGTCAGTTTTGTTTTATTATGTTGAATTACATTTTATTGTGTTTTTTATTTAAATTATGAACTTCACTATTATTTTTATTACAGCTTACTCGTTTTCTATCATGTTTTCAAGAGGCAAAAAAATATTGTTGGTTGCATTAGCGGCTAAATGTTCACCCTTGGATGACACTACTACTAATCCTATGTAAGTATCAAGAATTTTGTTTGTCTCTACGTAAAAAAAAACATCATAGGGCTGTTCCACTAGAAGCATAATATTTTATGTATAGACGCTTTAATAATTAATATAATAATTATCTCTGTTTTACACTAAAATTCATTTTCTTTCTGCAGGTCTAAAGACGATAATCGATACCGCACGGTTTAGACCAGAATATAATCACAACATTGACATAGAGAAAGCAGAATTAATTTTTGTCGATTCAGTTCAAAATGTTCAGCCTGAGGAGTCAGAAAAGTTTGCTTCTGAAGCAATTGAACAGCAAATAATTATAGAGAATGTTAAGGGTGAGCAGCAAGTCAGTTTGTATTTTCTGATGCGATTGAGGATGAGAAGCTAGAAACTCTGGTTTCTCATTATTGTAGGCAATCTTCGTCCAAGTTTTACGGGGCAACTTACTCGTTGTGTGCTATTCGTCTTTACAAAAACACACGCAACTGTATTTTCCTATCATTCCTTTATCGGATCTTGAACAATCAACATCTCTGCTATACTTGCTCACTAATTACGTCATCGGAAAATGGATACCACCTCTGAAGAAACGGCACAAATCATTGCTCCTATTGCAAGAAGGGCATATCCAACGTGTAGACGCTGCGCGACTGCACCTGAGCTAGTCAGCTGCCTCCAGACGTTACCAAGAGACTGGCGTCTTTACACGGAGATCAGGATTAGGAAGAAGGTCTACCTCGGAGCGAGACGACCGCTTCAGTGACAATACAACTCTAAGAAATCGTCACTTGATCTGCGTTGAGGTCCAGCCGGAGCTCCAACAACTTCGTAGTCGAGCTGTCAGTCAATGGACAGACAGAAGAAGACTTAAAGAAGCTAACTTAACTCCGAAGAGATCAGCTAATGGACCCACACTGACAGCAGCCCAACGACAAGCGCGGCTCAGATTTGCTCGAGAACCTGTCAATTGGATCTTAGATCATTAGCGCTCCGCTGTATTCTCCCCATGAGTCCCGAATGTGCCTACATGGCAATGATGGAAGTATATGAGTCCATAGCAAGCCTGGGAAGTGCTATGTGAAGTGATTATTGAAACGATCGCCTACAGAGGAGATTCTGTTATGGTGTGAGGAGGCATCTCACTGGATGCGAAAACCGATTTGGTTTTCGTGACTGATAAGACTCGTAACAGTGGATTAACTACTCACCGGTACATCGAGGAGATCCTGCAGGAACACGTCGTTCCTTACGGTTGATTTGTTGGCGATAGCTTGGTGCTAATGTACATACTGCTGCATCGGTGCGGTAATACCTGGCGGAAGTGGCATACCCACATTAGACTAGCGCGGAGTCCTGACCTCAATTCAATAGAGTATATGATCAACATGAAATACCTAGACCAATAGAAAACTTCCCACAATTGTACAACAGCAAATTAAAAATTTCTAAAAGGAAGTACGATGACTTGCAAATCTTGACTTGACGACTTTTACGAGAAATTACCACACGAATAGAATCCTAGTTCTGTTATGTAATTTTATGTTTTATATCTTATTTATTCAAAATTCAATTCAAGTTAGTTTTGAATCTGATTCTCTGAAAAGTAATAAAACTCTACTGGTGCCTACTATTTAAAAAATGTTATTAAATTGAAAAGAAAATGAAAATATAAATTTATATGATAACAATACAAATAATAATAATATCCTTCTATGAATAATTGTTTTTGTTTTAATAATATACCACTAAAACAT
Source organism: Pachyrhynchus sulphureomaculatus (assembly GCA_019049505.1). Lineage (NCBI taxonomy): Eukaryota > Metazoa > Arthropoda > Insecta > Coleoptera > Curculionidae > Pachyrhynchus > Pachyrhynchus sulphureomaculatus. The sequence goes on along the minus strand of CM032453.1, from coordinate 3,645,664 downwards.
CATTCGTATTATTTTTAATACTAAGTTGGGAATGTGGAATCTTTGGCACAATGACACTACTCAGTATATATCACCACAACACCAAACACTTTATTTTTGCACTCAACGCGCGTTTCGCTAACCATGTTAACTTCATCAGGAGCGATGATTGACTAAAGTTAAACTACAGATCTACCCTATTTATATTTAGCCTTACCCTTGAATTACTCAAGCGGAACTAATGGCATAGGCGAGGCCATCAGTCCCGGTCAAGTAACCAGTAGAGGGGACTATAAGGAATAGGCCCTCTGTTTTTATTTAAACTACTTTTACATTTTATAATTTCCATACATTCGTATGCGTTCAACAATCTTCTATCAGATACATTTTTAATTAATCTTAGATTATCTAATGTTACAATATGATCAGCTTCCAGGGCATGTTCGACAATGCTAGATTTTTCTGTTCTAATGTATTTTAAGTGTACTAAATGTTCTTTAAATCGTGTTTTAATTGACCTTTTAGTTTGCCCAACATACTTTTTGTCACAATCATTACAACTAATTTCATAAATTTCACTTTTCTCACAATTAGGAACCTTATCTTTGGGATTCCCTAAAGTATTCCTCAGATTGTCTGACTTAGGTGAGGCCTACCTTATTAAATACCTTATTGAGTCCCCTGCTATATTTCGGATTATATGGTATGGAAACATACTTGGAGTTATTTTCTTCGCGTGTAAAAAAAGGTGGAATTCTGAATATTTAACCTGAACTTATGTCTATTTATTAGCTTGTTTACTAAGTCATCGTCATAACCATTAACTCTATAGTTATATTTTTAATACGATTCCTTTCATTATTGAAGTTTACTCTATTCAGAGGAAAAGTGACCAAACGATGAACTAAAAAATGTAATGCGGCTAATTTGTGTTGTTTGCAATGAAATGAATCTATAGGAATATATCTATCTATTACTGTGTCTTTCCTAGATATCAAATTCTAATCTGTTATTATTTTTAATAATTAAAATATCTAGAAAAGGCAGTTGTCCTTTGTTCTCAACTTCATAAGTGAATTTAATGGAATCATACCGGCTATTTAATTTAGAAACAAAATCATCAATATTTGCTTTCTTTGTATCAAAAATCGCGAAAATATCATCCACATACCTATACCATACCCTTGGGAAATCTTCAAATTCTTGACTGGCTTCGGTTTTAAACTTACTCATGAATAAATTGGCTATGAAAGGTGATAAGAAATTACCCATCTCTTCTTTCTGAACATAAAATTGACTGTTATATTGAAAATAATTTTGTTCCATACAAAGTTTTGATAATGTTAAGTATTCATGAATAATTTCGTCCTCAAAGTCATTCATCCTAAGTAATTCTTTGAGGTATTGTAAAGTTTGTGGTATTGGCACACTTGGAAACAAAGAACTGACATCAAAAGAAATTAAGATTTCACCTTCATTAAGAACTAAATTTTTTGTTTTATTAATGAATTCTAAAGAATTCTTCACTGCGAAAGTATTTAATGGTAATTTTCAAGTTCTTTTGATAACCATTTGGATATTAAATATGTGGGTGATCCGACCAATGAAACAATGGGTCGCATTGCTTTTCCAGGTTTGTGAATTTTGGGTAAGCAATACAACTTTGGTATGGTCGGATTGCTCACATTTAAATTTTAGCGAATCGGAGATAAGGTTCTTACATTTCTTTAAAGAATTTTTAACCACTGTTATCATTCTCGGCAATGGATTTCTTATTACCTTTTCATAAGGGCCAGATTTGATAAGATTGTCTACACGTTCGAAGTAATCTTTTTTATCCAATATAACAACCTTATTTCCTTTATCCGCTTTTAAGTAGAATACATCTTCCTTTCTCAATCCTTTCAACTACTTTTATGTTTTTTTGTGAATTAGAATTTGTGTTGTTAACCATGTTTTTTGATATTTGATTGTGACATGCTTCTCTAACAAGATTTACTATTTTCTGGAAGTGTACTAATGGAACTTTTAATGTGAGCAAGTTCAGGTTAAATATTCAGAATTCCACCTTTTTTACATATGAAGAAAATAACTCCAAGTATGTTTCCATACCATATAATTCAAAATATAGCAGGGGACTCAATAAGGTATTTAATAAGGTAGGCCTCACTTTAGTCTATGTCATCAGACAATATTTTAAGAAATCCCAAAGATAAGGTTCCTAATTGTGAGAAAAAGTGGAATTTATGAAATTAGTTGTAATGATTGTGACAAAAAGTATGTTGGGCAAACTAAAAGGTCAATTAAAACACGATTTAAAGAACATTTAGCACACTTAAAATACATTAGAACAGAAAAGTCTAGCATTGCCGAACACGCCCTTGAAGCTGATTATATTGTAACATTAGATAATCTAAGATTAATTCAAAATGTATCTGATAGGAGATTGTTGAACGCATACGAAAGTATGGAAATCATAAAATGTAAAAGTAGTTTAAATAAAGACAGAGGGCCTATTCCTTATAGACCCCTCTACTGGTTACTTGACCGGAACTGATGGCCTCGCCTATGCCATTAATTCCGCTTGAGTAATTCACGGGTTAGGCTAAGTATAAATAGGGTAGATCTGTAGTTTAGCTTTAGTTAATCATCGCTCCTGATGAAGCTAACATGGTTAGCGAAACGCGCGTCGAGTGCAAAAATAAAGTGTTTGGTGTTGTGGTGATATATACTGAGTAGTGTCATTGTGCCAAAGATTCCACATTCCCAATTTAGTATTAAAAATAATACGAATGATGTTTTAATGGTATATTATTAAAACAAAAACAATTATTCATAGAAGGATATTATTATTATTTGTATTGTTATCATATAAATTTATAGAATTATTTTTAATATTAATTACTTATTATTGATATTAAAATTAAATTAAAAAACTTCAGAACGCCAAAAACGACTCAGAAGAAAACCTCGTAACTCCCCAAACTATTATTTATTAAGTCCTGCTATAATGCTTGCAAAGAATGAATTTTACATCATATAAACGCGAAAATAGAAGGTGTACAGGAAGGTGAACAGGTGTGTTTCATTTCAAATTTGGAGTTAGGAGGTTTTCTTATGACGTCGACGATATGTCATCCAAATTTAACACCCCTCACAATATTAGCCTCATAACCTAAAAAGCATATCTTTTACACTTCCTCAAAAAATTCAATATTTTCATGAATGTAATGTAAATTGGTAAAAGATTAACTTAACTGTACCTCTTAGAGTCCAATAATTCGGTTATAGCACTCATACATACAAAACTTCTTATCTGTGCCATTAAAATCACTTTAAAATAACCGGTCAAGTGCAAGTTGAACTTGCGCAATTAGTGTTCAGTACGTTGATTGCTTTTACAATAAAAAAATTTGTTACAGATGTAAAAAATGATCAGTGACTTCACAAAACACACTCCAAATGAGTTTTCAACAAAGTTTGTTTCCAATCTTTACTTAAATCTGATGACCTTGAAATTTTTGTTTTTTTTTTTTAAATATTCCGGAATTTTTTCAAAATTTTTTGATAAGTACTTTTCGAGATAAGGCCCGGGACAGCGATTTTTCGCGATTTTTTAAAAATAATACAAAGAAAAATGCGCGCAAGTATTACATTATATATACATTTTTATTCGTGTTTTCACAAGCTTTCATTTGACACCACACTCGATGACCTAGTAAAAAAATTTTTTTTTTCACTTCCGATTTCACCCCCCAAAACTAACCCCTTAAGTCAAAATTTAACTCTCAAAACTGCATGGCTCTGATGAGGCCATCAATTCCTATATTATTACCAAATTTCAACTTTCTATGTCAAATGGTTTCGGAGAAAATCGGGTGTGACAGACACACAGACACTAAAGTGATCTTATAAGTGTTCCGTACGGAACACTAAAAAACAGTTATATAAACATTTTACAAAAATAATAGACTAAGTTGGGAATGTGGAATCTTTGGCACAATGATACTACTCAGTATATATCACCACTACACCAAACACTTTATTTTTGCACTTGACGCGCGTTTCCCTAACCATGTTAGCTTCATCGGGAGCGATGATTGACTAAAGCTAAACTACAAATCTACCCTATTTATACTCAGCCTAACCCTTGAATTACTCAAGCGGAACTAATGACATAGGCAAGGCCATCAGTTCTGGTCAAGTAACCAGTAGAGGGGACTATAAGGAATAGGCCCTCTGTCTTTATTTAAACTACTTTTACATTTTATGATTTCCATACTTTCGTATGCGTTCAACAATCTCCTATCAGATACATTTTTCATTAATCTTAGATTATCTAATGTTACAGTATGATCAGCTTCAAGGGCATGCAATATAAAAAGAAATTCTCTATTCTAAGTAAAAAATTAAAAAAGCTCTTACCGAAGAAAAATAGTCCTCAGGAACTCGTAAATATTGTAGAAAATCATTCATCTCAATCCTTTACACAAAATGAAATTCACATCTTAAACAAAGGTCTTAACTTTGCAGTACCCCCTCCTAGAGATAATTTATCAGAAATAGTTGCTCACATTGAAAGTTCCATTAGTACACTTCCAGAAAATAGTAAATCATTTGTTAGGGAAGCATGTCGCAATCAAATATTGAAAAACATGGTTAACAACACAAATTCTAATTCACGAAAAGACATAAAAGTTAAAGGATTGAAAAAGAAAGATGTCTTCTACTTAAAAGCGGATAAAGGAAATAAGGTTGTTATATTGGATAAGAAAGATTACTTTGAACGCGTAGATAATCTTATCGAATCTGGCCCTTATGAAAAGGTAATAAGAAATCCATTACCGAGAATGATATCAGAGGTTAAAAATTCTTTAAAAAAATGTAAGAACCTTGTCTCCGATTCGCTAAAATTTAAATTAAATGTGAGTAATCCGACCATACCAAAATTGTATTGCTTACCCAAAATTCACAAACCTGGAAAAGCAATGCGACCCATTGTTTCATCGGTCGGATCACCCACATCTTTAATATCCAAATGGTTATCAAAAGAACTTGAGAAGTTACCGTTAAATACTTTCGCAGTGAAGAATTCGTTAGAATTCATTAATAGAACAAAAAATCTAGTTCTCAATGAAGGTGAAGTCTTAATTTCTTTTGATATTAGTTCTTTGTTCCCAAGTGTGCCACAAACTTTACAATATTTTGAAGAATTACTTAGAATGAATGACTTTGAAGACGAAATTATTCGTGAATACTTAACATTATCTAAACTTTGTATGGAACAAAATTATTTCCAATATAACAATCAATTTTATGTTCAGAAAGAAGGAACAGCTATGGGTAATTGCTTATTACCTTTCATAGCCAATTTATTCATGAGTAAGTTTGAAATCGAAGCCAGTCAAGAATTCGAATATTTCCCAAGGGTATGGTATAGATATTTGGATGATATTTTCGCGATTTTTGATACAAAGAAAGCAAATATTGATGATTTTATTTTTAAATTAAATAGCCGGTATGATTCCATTAAATTCACTTACGAAGTTGAGAACAAAGGTCAATTGCCTTTTCTAGATATTTTAATTATTAAAAATAATAATAGATTAGAATTTGATATCTATAGGAAGGACACAGTAATAGATAAATATATTCCTAATGATTCATTTCATTGCAAACAACATAAATTAGCCTCATTACATTTTTTAATTCATCGTTTGGTCACTTTCCCTCTGAATAGAGTAAACTCTAATAAAGAGAGGAATCGTATTAGAAATATAACTAGAGTTAATGGTTATGACGATGACTTAGTAAATAAGCTAATAAATAGACATAAGTTTAGGTTTAATATTCAGAATTCCACCTTTTTTACACGTGAAGAAAATAACACCAAGTATGTCTCCATACCATATAATCTGAAATATAGCAAGGGACTCAATAAGGTATTTAATAAGGTAGGCCTCACCTTAGTCTATAAGTCATCAGACAATCTGAGGAATATCTTAGGAAATCCCAAAGATAAGATTCCTAAATGTGAGAAAAGTGAAATTTATGAAATTAGTTGTAATGATTGTGACAAAAAGTATGTTGGGCAAACTAAAAGGTCAATTAAAACAAGATTTAAAGAACACTTAGCACACTTAAAATACAATAGAACAGAAAAGTCTAGCATTGCCAAACATGCCCTTGAAGCTGATCATACTGTAACATTAGATAATCTAAGATTAATAAAGAATGTATCTGATAGGAGATTGTTGAACGCATACGAAAGTATGGAAATCATAAAATGTAAAAGTAGTTTAAATAAAGACAGAGGGCCTATTCCTTATAGTCCCCTCTACTGGTTACTTGACCGGAACTGATGGCCTTGCCTATGTCATTAGTTCCGCTTGAGTAATTCAAGGGTTAGGCTGAGTATAAATAGGGTAGATTTATAGTTTAGCTTTAGTCAATCATCGCTCCTGATGAAGCTAACATGGTTAGCGAAACGCGCGTCGAGTGCAAAAATAAAGTGTTTGGTGTAGTGGTGATATATACTGAGTAGTAAAAATAGTAGAATCATTGATTTCTCTTCAAAAATTTTTGATTCTTAGTTATTCCTAAGAAATTTTCTACATGCAATTTTTAAAAACTTATAAGATTTTCAAGTGTGATGTTTTAAATGTGTTTTAATTATGTAACAAATACATTAATGAAACCGTGCGACCAATGGCAGAGTTTCTTGTTATTTTAGCATATGTTGATGCTTCTATAGAATAGAATAGAAGTTTTATTCGTTCTCAAAATATCCGAAAATGGTTATCAATACATGTCACAAAAATAAATATAGAATACAATACAATATCCTCTGAAAATTTGAACAACTAAAATATAAATACTATATATAACATTTTCATATACAAATTTAAAGAAGTTGGATCAACTATCCTCACTGAGTAAACTAGTGATTTTAAAAATTTTTATCATTACTTCAATCTACTAAATATATAAGCAAGAACTATTTTCTACTTTTAATTTCTGCACATTTTCTTACCTTTTGATCAAGTAGTAAGAGATTTCCAGCTATATTTACAAGAAACAATGAATGTTTCCGAGAGGCTTTGTTACTATTAAGAATAATTTCAGCATTTTGACTGCGACCAACCCTAAAATTGTCTGTTGCATTGATCTCATAAATTTTCCCAGTATGAATCTGTCTTAAACACCATTGTATATTCTCTAGAGCTATGTGTGGCATTTTTATGACTTTAACCTAAAAAAAAATGTACTTTTTAATATATTGCTCATATCCTGTACTTTAATATCCATAGATTACAGTTCTTGCAACATGAGTTAATAGCAATAATAATAAAGCATATTTTAACTTGAACTCAAGACTATGAGATATGAGTTACACTAGCGTACAATGCCAAAATCTTGTTAAGAAATCTGGGGTCTAGAGCAAACAAAAACAAATTTAGCTAACTTAGCTCCAGTGTACCTATAGACAAAATTTCTTATGTCACTGTACCTTAATTTTTCACAAAGTTATGTGACTCAAAATACAAATTTTTGTTTATTTTAGTTTCTGCTTGCTCTCATATTGATATTGATTTATTCAGAAAAGGTCAAAAGTTTCTCAAAATTATCTCAAATATAATATAATCCTTTATTTCTTTGTAAATTTTTTGTATTGTGCTTTATCTTTACTTCTTTTGGAAATCTTAAATTGCCTAATTCAAATGAGGAATATCAGAAGACAGAAAAGTGCAACTATGATAGTTACATATACTCTGACTTCCTAATTAGGCTGTGTGTACTTGCCAAATTCAGCCTTATTCAGCAGCTAACCATGCCTAAAGTATGACCCGACATTTTAGAAATGATATTTTTTTTGGTATCTTTGTTTCCAATATATTTTCCCAGGTTTGTAAGAATAAAAAAATATATGCTTTGTGAAACCAAGAAAGAATGTTACTGGTATCATAAGTAACCAAATTATCAACCTTAACTCTTTATACTTACTTATCATCGCGCTGTCAATCTGTCTTTTTTAACGGTAATGAGTCGCGTGAATTGAGTGTCACTTGTGGAGTTCCACAAGGCTCTGTTTTGGGGCCTCTGTTATTTCTGCTTTATATTAATGACCTTTCAAAACTTAATGTCAAAGGGGTATTTACGATGTTTGCCGATGACACAACTGTGATGTGGCACAATAGAGACGTGGTACAGTTGGAATGCGACATCAGTGGGGATATAGTGAAAATCGTAGATTGGTGTCATTCAAATTATCTAACCCTGAATATTTCTAAAACTAACATTGTTTCGTTTAAATGTCAATTGAACGATATCTCACTTGATTCGCAAATTATTGAAGGCTTGACTTGTAACAAATTTTTGGGTTTGTTTATAGACACTAAATTGAGATTCTCTACTCACATTTTGCAGCTTTGTAAGAGGATTGCCAAGGGATGTTTTGCCTTGAGAGTAGTGTCTCGGGAATTAGATGTTTCTATCGCGAGAAATGTATACTTTGCTCTGATTGAATCGCACCTCCGTTATGGGGTATGTTTCTGGGGTTCCTGCTCTAACCAATTATTGAATAAGGTCTTTATGCTACAAAAGCGAGCACTGCGTTATATGTTCAAATTGAGTTCTCGGCAATCCTGCAGGAGTGTGTTTATTACTAAGAGAATTCTAACATTGCCTTGTATATTTATTATTGAAACAGCCTGCCTTATACATAGTAAGTTTGAGGAAGAGATAGGGGCTTCTTGTGCGTCCACGACGCGTTCATCTTATGTGGCCTCACTACCCATTCCCTCTTCAGCTTTAATAAGGGACTCTATAATATTTATGAGTAAGAAAATATTCAACCACTTGCCTTTGAACGTCAGGAAAATTTTAAATAATAACCGATTTAGGCGGGAGGTTCGGAAGCTCTTAATTGGGAGGGCCTACTATTCAGTTAAGGAGTTTTTTGATGACACTCTTTGATTACCAAGTGTGTATATAAAAGTATCACAGGATAATCATCTTTTCAGATGTGTAATGATAAAAATATATATTCCACTATAGTAGCTGGAATTTTATTTAAGAGAACTATAAAAAAAAATCATTTTGTGGTTTTATTAGATGAGCAGACTTTCCCCTACCAGTTTTCAAGGGTGTATTAAAATCTCATTTTACAAATGAGTTTATTAAAGCTCCACGCTGTATACCAAATATCTACATGAAATGAAACGAATTACTTTGTTATTTGTCACTTATTTTTTTATTATTTATCTGCTACTGTAGTTTCGTAGTTTTCTACATTATCAGGCATAATACTAAGAATGTAGAAAACCTACGAAACTGCAGTAGCAGATAAATAATAAAAAAATAAGTGACAAATAACAAAGTAATTTGTTTCGTTTCATTTAGAAATTTAAAATATACTGTTACAAAGTAACCGACACTTCAGGTATACCAAATATTCGATATTTTTAACAACTCCTGTTATGCTATTCTCTAGAACCCTACCCTTACCAAATGAAGATTTAAGATAGGGAGCTTTTGGGCAAGTGCAGAGAAAAAGAATGAATTGAAATTGGCAGGACTTTTAATAACCAACAGTAACACTTTTACCTTGTTTATTATGCTATTTTTTCTGGTTTTATCAATGTTACATAAATTTAATATATTGATATCAATTGTCTTAAAGAAAAAAAAAGGGACTTATAAAACTGGCTTGAACACAGATAGGCCTTACCATAACAGAGTACATGTAATGCCTTCTTGAAAAAATACATTCATTCCTCCTGATTTCCTCAACATTTATGAGTAGTTAATAAAATTTTTTGCATATCAACATAACGCAACTTAATGAAAGTCCCATATCCAAAGCTTATTTTTAAAGAGGAAAAAAACCTCAACAATCTAGAAAACTTACTCATATTCTAACAAACTGATTCAACGATTTAAAAGCTGCATATTTACCTACATTAACACTTGATCTTACAATACTATTAAGCGTATTTTAGGTAAAAATAATATGGAAGTCAATGATAAAAACAATAATTTTAAATTAATTTACAAACATTTCTTCTGAATCTGGATCGAGATTTTCGGTTTATTTTGACTTATGCGCAAGCGCAAGTTCGTTCCGCGCCTTGTCGTTCAATGTCAACTGTCAATAATTGGAAAATGTTTAAAATACTGTACTAGCTTTATTATTTGTAAACAAAAATGGTGCTGTTTATTTCCAAATATTTATTTTAGACGTTATTACGGAGCAATCCCAAGATATCATCAGGAGCATTGAGGTGCTTTAAACTCGAACATATTTCTATCTCTTTTTTGGTTGCACGGAAAATAGAAAAATTAGGAACAGTAGAAAACTCCAGCACAATATAGTAAACAATTAGTATTCTTATTTTTCCTCAGAGTTTGATGCAATATAATAAATAATATTTCAGGTATATCCTCCAATGTGAATGTAAAAAGTGACTTACAATAATGTAAGAGGCATCATAAATGATTTAAATAAAAATTCCCATGATCATTTTGATTTATCCGCAAATTTATTGAACAAATTAAAAGTATAATTATTCCACTTACTAAATTAATAAATAGATGTATTGCTGATGGAATTGATTCAAAGATATTGAAGGTTTCGAAAATCATCCCTATTCATAAAGGTGATGATAATTGTCCCAATAACTATCAGCCCTCTACTTCAAGTTTCAAAAATATTTGAAAGTAAAGTCAACTGGGATAAGTGAAGATACGCGGTAGGTGAAAACAGAGCAATATTTGGACATGTATTGCAATCTAATGAGAAAATAATAAATCTGTTTTAAACTTTAGTTAATCATCTGCCACAACTGTTGGGAAACCCTCTGTCTTCAGCTTCTTTGTGGGAAAAAATTGACTCAAACTCAAAAGTCTATTGAAGTGATTCAAAACATACTTTTGTTTTACTCCAAGTCACTTTTTTTACTTAAAAACTCAACAGAAGTCAATCAAACTTGGTAACTTTCTATCTATAATGAATATTAGATTTAGCTCTAATCTGCTTCGAATGCAACATGCATGTAGACACTTACCCCTGTACATTTTGTTCCTTGGGGTAAGGGATACATTGATATAAGCTTGGTAATTGCATAACGTAGCCGAATTCTAATGTAGTTTTATATAATTGTTTCAGAATTTTTAAGTATGTCAGAAAACGGACAGGGGAAATAAGTTCCTCCTTTGGCAGAACAACTGACTTTTCACTTGAAAGAGAATTAAGGATTGTAGAAGAGATTAGAATCATGGAAAATTAGGGTGTCAGCCTGTCAAGGAAAGAGGTAATGAATATAGTTGGGGATTATGTAGCATGTGATAATATTTGAACCTTATTTAAGCATGGTTATCCGGGCAAAGATTGGTTTTTAGGATTCAAAAGATGACACCATCTTTCTATTAAAAAACCACAAAACATGGAATTTTTCAGAAAAAAGAGCCTGTTTAATTAAAGCACAATGTTTGTTTTGTTTATCGTCCTTTTATCTGCACAAACTACTTACAAAATCTTAATCACCTCTCTGTCTTCACTTACCACAGTAGGTGTTTGCACAGTACCCCAATTTGATAAGATAAGTGCAGACAGTATGTGTTTAATCTTTTTTTTTACTATAAAGTCAACAAATTAATTAATACTTTGAAAAAATCTTCTCTTTAAACAATAATATGGTTTCAAGAAAAAATATCTACTATTACTGCGATCTGACGTTTGGTTAGTAATATTGTTTAGGGACAAGAAAATGGTGAACTTGTAGGAGTTACATTTTGCTATTTATAAAAAGCTTGTGACTATATAAACCAAAAAAGTTGGAGAACTATAAATTTAACAATTGAAGTATACAACTACTTAAATCATATCTAAAGGGTAGAACGATTCCCTTAAAATTAAGGATTCTGATGTAAAAAAAAACTATTTTAAATGGTGTCCCACAAGGTTATATATTGGGACCAATTTTTTTTTCTAAATTACATAAATGATTTGGGAGCCTATAACGAGAATATTAATATCGTATTATTTGCAGACAGCACTGCTTCAATAAATAAATACAAATTAAAATGTTAGTTAACAGTAAATATGATTATTACACAGCAAATGACATAAAACTGGTTTAATTTAAATAAACTCGCACTACACGAAGATAAAACAACCAGTCCAATATTTTCCTCAAATCATAAAAGTAATGACACTCAAATTTGGGAATATGTTTTGATCGAAAATTAAGCTGGAATTGCCATGTAGGAAGTCTATCAAAAAAACTATGCAAAAATATATTTTTGATTGGTAACATGTCTAAATTAGTGGATATTAATGTGTTGCTTATCAGTTATTTTGCTGTTTGAAACTCAAATTAGTTACAGTTTGGAGTCTCGAATATGATTACTTGCTGTGAGGGTCTGAATCTTTGTCCTTGTTTTGTATTATTTTATTTATTCATTCCATTATTGCCATCAAGATTACATAACGTAAAAAAAAGCAACGTCACAAAAAAGTAGAATATGCATATAGCCAACAAAATATAAGACACCGTACAGAGGACAAAATCTTACAACTATTGATAACTAAAATTATTGGTCAAAATCAAAAGAATAGAAAACATTCTCAGAGAGCAAACCTTTTTGCTTCCCTTTTGAATCTCTCAATCCCCCTCAATGTTCCTGATCTCTATTGGGAGAAGCTGATATGCCTTTATGCATTTAAAATATGGCCCTCTTTCAAAGAAAGAAGTAGCATGGTAGGGCGCTCGTAATTCGTTTCTACCTCTAGTCGTGATTGCCATATCTGGAGCATATTCATTCCTATTTGCCAAGAAAAATTATTATTTTTATTAGTGTTCTGTACGGAACACTTATAAGATCACTTCGGTGTCTGTCCGTCTGTCACACCCGATTTTCTCCGAAACTATTTGTCATAGAAAGTTGAAATTTGGTAATAATATAGGAATTGTTAACCTCATTAAAGCCATGTAGTTTTGAAAGTTAAATTTTGACTGAAGGGGTTAGTTTTGGCAGGTGAAATCGGCAATGAAAAAAAGTTTTTTTTTACTAGGTCATTGAGTGTGGTGTCAAATGAAAGCTTATGAAAACACGAGTAAAAAAATATATATGTAATGTAATACTTGCGCGCACTTTTCTTTGTATTATTTTTAAAAAATCACGAAAAACCACTGTCCACCCGCCTTATCTCGAAAAGTACTTATCAAAAAATTTTGAAAAAATTCTGGAATATGCTCCACGGGGTGTAGATTGAACGAAAATTATCGCGAGTTAATATATATATATATATATATATATATATATATATATATATATATATATATTTTATATATATATATATATGTATATATGTATATATATATATATATATATATATATATATATATATATATATATATATATATATATATATATATATATATATATATATATATATATACAGTCCCTGGCCAAATTATTAGACGCACTGTATTTTTTTAGTAATTTTATGTTTCTTAAGAGTTTTTATGCAATAATGGTATATTTAAACTACAATATTATTGATTTTTATTTAAAAGAATTGTTGTAGACTACATATTTGTATTTATTTTTAACATATGGCAACACTATGTTGACAAAGTGATACATGAACGTAAATAAGTACAAACCTATATCAGTCGCGATCGGAATCGAGTCAGGTACGGACGTGTTTCTGTGGCTTTATGGACTGTGATTGTTTGTTTAACAGTTTTATACTACTCAGTTATTAGTTTATTTTGTATGCAGTGTTTTAAAAAAGTAATTGGACGATTTTCATTATGGGTAGAAAAGGCGATCTTTCACCACGTAAAAAAGCTGAAGTGAAGGCCCTTGTGATTGCGAAAACATTTACATACAAGAAATATCACGAAGATTGGAGGTTTCTGAAGCTAGTGTACGACGCATAAAAAAAAGAAAATTGAGTCAGGGAAGGAATTAAGCCCGAAAAGAAAGAAAAGATGCGGTAGAAAACCAATTTTCACTCCACGGTCAGAGAGATGTTTGAAGAAAATTTGTGTAGAAAACAGATTTGCTACCACAAAGGTAATAAAATCACAACTCCAGGATGCTAGCGTAAATGCTTCTGAGCGCACTGTTCGAAGAAAATTGAAAGAATTAGATTTTAAGGCCTGTCGCCCCCCAGGAAGCCCAAGTTAACAGCTGCAATGGAAGCAAAGCGCCTGAAGTGGGCCAAACAATGGCAAGACAAAGATGTGGACTTCTGGAGATCGGTAAGATACAGCAATTTAATCAATAATTGATACATTATTATCATTTTCAGTTAAATAAAGCAAATAAACATGGAAGTTTATATATTTTTCCTATTTTTGACAGGTCTGCTTCAGTGACGAAAGCACATTCGAAATTTTGCAGAATAAAGCTCAGTATGTGCGTCGTCGTCATGGAGAAAAGTTTCATCCTGATTGTGTCGTCCCGACGGTTAAACATCCCACCAAAGTGATGATTTGGTCAGTCATCAGCGGCAAGGGCACTGGGACGCCTGTACGTCGCCAAAGGAATAATGAGGCAAGATCAATACAAAGAAGTATTACAAAATCGGTTGATTCCGCAGCTCAGAGAATGGTTTCCAAATGGGGAACCATTCACTTTCATGCAAGATGGAGCTCCCTGCCACACTGCTCGGTCTGTTAAAGCTTTTTTGGCAGAAAAAAATATCCCTCTGTTGGATTGGCCCTGATATGAACCCCATTGAAA
>CM032453.1:3495208-3630828 GCA_019049505.1 Pachyrhynchus sulphureomaculatus | reverse complement strand
CCATGTCCACAGATTGTCATTATAAAAACATCCTAGGAGGAAGGTCATTTGTGCCACGCTGTGCGCCAACAAAGTCCCAAAAACTTTTCACGTTATCTCTAATAGAGAGTTCAATGTTGGAGATATAATCAACATGGCACCTACGTGATAGATTCTTACACTGTGATCTTAAAGCAGAGAAGTAATAATAGTCCTGAGGTTCCCCAGACGATCCAAACTCTTGTGTGCTTCTTTTTTACGAATTATTAAGTTTTTCAACTCAGGAGAAAACCACCTAGGGAATTTTCTACTAGATACCTTCTTTAACGGAACATACAAATCTATGGCCCTATAAAGTACATCATAAAAAATATGGTCAACCCCCCGGTTCGAAAGCAGATGATCCCACGTTACCGAACCCAGAAAAATGATTTAACGAAATATAATCCGCAGACTTAAAATCATAATAGAATTCAGTACATTGGGGTGAAATAACTTTTTTATTAGTTATAAATATTAGCTTAAATTCAAGAGGTGGATGGAAATCATCCGGTAGGATCAGAGGATCATTAGCCATCCCCAGGAATAGATCATTTACATGGCTTAGAACCAGATCAAGAGCAGAACCAGTTTTATTAATTACATTATTCACTTGAAATAAATTATGAAAGGCACACATATTTGACACCATTTCACATATCTCCAGTTCACGGCCAGTGGGTGAATCCAGGGGAAACGGTGTTGAACTCAACGCCTCCTCGATCCAGGACATTTTAGGAATATTAAAGTCACCAGTCACACAAAACTTAAAGTCTGGATATGCCTCAGAGATGCTATCAAGGGTATCATTAAATATTTGGTAAGTTTCAGGAGGTGATCTAGGTGGTATATACACACAGCCAATAACAGTAACGCATTTGCCAAAATTAATAGAAATATATAGATGTTCAGTACTATCCGGCGATGCAATTAGCTGACAAGGAATGTGCTTCCTAATGGCAATCAGTACACCACCTCCCCTGAGTGCAGCATTTGTGGCCAGGGACCGATCTCTTCTAAAAATCACATAATCATGCATTCCAAGCTCTGCATCATGAAATGCATTCGACAACCAGGTCTCAGACAAGGCTATTACATCATAGGACATCAGAGCAACCAGCTTGGTTCTGAGTCCCGAACATTTTGATAATAAACAGTTAAACCATATATATATGTAATATATATATATATAATATATATATATATATATATATATATATATATATATTAGGACTGTTACTCATAAAGTGCCAGAAGTTGATTTTCAAAGTAATTAAAATAAATAAAAATATCCATCCTCTATAAAATACTTTCTTTCTAAATTAATTTATTTTTGTTTATGTCTACGAAAGTTTCCTGTAATAACATATTAGTTTTTACGGAATAGGCGTGCGCTAACACTTAATTTTTATATAATCTTTTCTCTAATCTAATCTAATTTGCTGTTTTGTTTACATAAAGAACAAACTCTTCAATTTTGTTATTATTGATGTCAATGACAACTTATATGACATGAAAATTTATCGTGCCTTATTATCGTTCGGTCATGAAAAACCCTTAAAGTTAAAAAGTTAATGAAACAAGTCTATTTCACTAAATAACAATACAACGTAAGAATTAGGGCTAAAATTTCTAATGTTTAGTATTCAAGGTTTCCCAACTGAAAGTAACTATTTTAAATAACTCGAAAAAGGTTTGTTTTGATGAGAAGGGTTGCTGGAAACGACGAGTTAGAATTTAGTGAAATGTAAGTTGTCAGATTTTTCAAATTTCAAATATTCAATGGTTCACTGACTTTCGCTGTATTATTAAAAGTCTAATCTATTGACTCTAATCAGTTTATATCACCACTATACCAAACACTTTATTTTTGCATTCGACATGCGTTTTTTCGCTAATCATCTTTGCTTCATAAAGAGCGATGATTGACGCAAAATAATCTTGCATAGCTTTAGCTAATAGAGAAGAAATTTAATTATTTTTACATTATATTTATAAGAAACATATATATATATATATATATATATATATATATATATATATATATATATATATATATATATATGTATATATATTTAATTTTGAACTTTAATAATCCGCTATTAAAATTATAAAATATAAGTGACAACATCGGTACACAATCCAACAAGTTTTACGAGACGTATAATCATTTAGTTTTTTAGCGGCACTGTACGAACACGGAATATGGTAATTTTTTTGCATAAGACACATTTATCCAGTGTTTTTTAATTGTCCCAGCCGCATTCATTGAAGTTTCTAATGGATAATTGATTTGGCGGAAAATTAATGACAGACTCTTGTCTATACTTTTTTGTGTTTGGAATTATATACGTATTAAAGATTTTTTTACTCTCTCTTCCCCCAAACTACTCTGTTTTTAGTGTTCCGTACGGAACACTTTATAAGATCACTTCGGTGTCTGTCTGTCTGTCGCACGCGATTTTCTCCGAAACTATTTGTCATACAAAGTTGAAATTTGGTAATAATATAGGAATTGATGGCCTCATCAGAGCCATGTAGTTTTGAATGTTAAATTTTGACTTAAGGTGTTAGTTTTGGGGGGTGAAATCGGAAGTGGAAAAAAAATTTTTTTACTAAGTCATCGAGTGTGGTGTCAAATGAGGAGTTGTGAAAACACGAGTAAAAAATATATATATATATATATATATAATGTAATACTTGCACGCACTTTTCTTTGTATTATTTTTAAAAAATCGCTGTCCACCCGCCTTATCTCGAAAAGTACTTATCAAAAAATTTTGAAAAATTCTGGAATATTCTCTACGGGGTGTAGATTGTACGAAAATTATCACGACTGCATTACCTTTAATTTATCTGGTATATAAAAAACCAAAAAATTTCAAAGTCATCAATTTTTTTAGTGAAGATTGGCAGCAAACTTTGTTGAAAAACTCTTTTAGGGTGTGTTTTGTGATGTCACTTATCATTTTATACCTCCGTAACAAACTTTTTTATTTTAAAAGCAATTAACGTACGGAATACTAATTGCACAAGTGCCACTTGCACTTGACCGGTTTTTTTTAAATCTGATTTGCATTTTAGCAAAGCTTTTTAATTCAACCGAAGTAATATGAAATTTTAGAAACATGTATGGTTCTCTTTATAGGATTTAAAAACTGCACTGTAAGAGCATTCTTTGGAAAAAAAGAATTGAATAAAATAAAGTAAACATGAAAACCAGCCAAATGCAAGTTGGACTTGCCCAATTAGTATTCCCTACCGTGATTGCTTTTAAAATAAAATAAAATCCTTACCTAAGCTAAGTTAATTAGGTCCCTGACATTTTGAGATCCAATATGTAGTTTCTTAGTCAATTAAGTATAATAGTAGCATCTTAGCTACCTAATCTGCCTCATTTTAGAACCTAATAAAATAAAATAGGTCTCGGTAGATGAGCGACGCGCCACTCGGTAACAAAAACGCCACTATATTGCCAAGGAACGTAGTTTTCATAATTTTTTTCACCAGATAAATTATCAAACGTAATGCACTCGTGAAAATCTATACTATGAAGAATATTCCAGAATTTTTTCTAATTTTTTTTTTTTTGACCTAGGGGAGGGACAGCGATTTTTGACAATTTTTCTAAAATAATAGAAAGAAAAGTGTGTGCAAGTATTACATCATATATATTTTTGAACTTGTGTTTTCACAAGCTTTCATTCGAGACCCCACTTGATGAACTTTTTTTTTTCATTTCCGATTTCACCCCCCAAGTAACTCCTAAGTGAAAATTTAATTTTCAAAACTACACGGCTCAGACTGGGCAGTCAATTCTTATATTGGTGCGAAATTTCAAACTTTCTAGGTCGAATAGTTTCGAAGAAAATCGGATGTGACAGGCGGACACCGAAGTGATCCCATAAATGTTTCGTACGAAACACTAATTATTTAAACACTAGCGACCCGCCCCGGCTTCGCACGGGTAGTAGAGCATATTATGCCTACATGTTTTGTCTGTCGTAGGATCGCATCAGCTTGATGCGTCGAATATGTGGACTAGATTTAAATGTAATATAATGTCTACACTACTTGAAGTATTTTATTATGTAGATATTATAAACATAAAAACAAACTAAAATATTTCTTAATATACAACATTGATAACTTCTGCGTGATTACGTGTAAAAACGAACATATTTTGTTTAGAAGTTACACGTGACAGGGCAACATACGATTGTCCGTGTGAAAAGCATTGAGTGGTTAAGTCAATTCCAGCAACTTTTAAAGTTTGACCTTATGCTTTGTTAATAGCCATTCCAAACGCTAATTTTATTGGAAATTAGAGCCGTTTGAACTGAAAAGGCAATTCTGAGGGTATCATAGGAATTCTTCGTATAAAAACAGTTTCACCAGTTCCGTTGCCAGTTAATATGGTACATTCGATCAAAAAATTTTTTAAATTGACTACTTTAAGCCTTGTACCGTTGCCTAGTTTTGGTGGATTTAAATTTCTTAGTAATATAATAGGGGAACCTACTTTTATTATTAATTTGTGCGGCGGAATTCCGGGAGGCGTCAAAGAATTCAAAAATTCAGTTGGATAATGTACTGCCTCCTCTCTATCCACGACTGTGTCAACTGAGTAGTAGGTTTGTGATGATGCTTCAAATTTTGAAAAAATAAAATCATTTATTTTTTCAACTTGCTCATTAGTGGGTGATAGTATAGCCCTTTCTTGAAACCAATTCTTCCACATTTTGCACCAAAACAC
This sequence comes from Pachyrhynchus sulphureomaculatus, assembly GCA_019049505.1. Taxonomy (NCBI): domain Eukaryota; kingdom Metazoa; phylum Arthropoda; class Insecta; order Coleoptera; family Curculionidae; genus Pachyrhynchus; species Pachyrhynchus sulphureomaculatus. Next base: position 3,626,054 of record CM032453.1, on the reverse strand, counting down.
AAAGATTATTAAGAGTAATACAGACATTTCTAGCTTGAAATTCACCATTACCTATTTGGAGCAAGTCGTTAGAAAATTGCCTATTGTCTTCGCTAGACTATAAAATTCTCATGTTGATTTTAAGTTCACATTTCGTTAAATGCGGCCAAAGATACGATCTTTTCAGCGATGCATTGACTTCATCTGCTCTCGTCCCCCTAGTTATAACAAGCAAAATTTGACGGTCTCCAGAGAACAAAACAGTGCAGCCACCCATTGGGCAGTTACTGTTGCGCAAATCTCGCATTGTCCTGTCTAATGCTTCAACTGAGGCTTTATGAGACATAGAAGCCTCGTCCCAAATAATCAAACTGCAATCTTTCATTAATTTTCTGGCGTTACTTTGTTTTAAAATATTACAAATGCTCGAGACGTCATCACTGCATATTTTCAGTGGAAGTTTGAATGTGGAATGGGCGATTCGCCCACCTTCCAAAGGTGTGGCTGCTATACCGGACGATGCCACAGCAAGGGCAATTTTTCTATCGTATTTTACTTTTGCTAATAGTCTAACGTATTTAAGTTGATAAGGATTAATACTGTATCCGTCTAAATAGCTTTCCAGTTACCGCATTGTACGTGACCATTTTTTTAGAAGATGGAATGGGTATAGTAAGCTATCCTTAAAAGATAGATATATGCCATCGCGGACTTTTTTGTAGATCTATAAAAGAGGAATATCCTACCATGCATTGTTTTGTTATATCTCAAAGGGATTAGGCAGCGTTTTCGATGAAAACTCCCAGGCGGCTTGACTTTTTCCGACACTTCCAACAATTATCGTTATATTTCAAGCAATTTACACAAAACCTTGACAAATTATATACCTAAACCTTCCTCATGAATCACTCTATCTATTGGTGAAAACCGCATGAAAATCCGTTCAGTAGTTTTTGAGTTTATCGCGAACAGACAGACGCAGCGGAGGACTTTATTTTATAATATGTACTGATAGAGTTTCTTATTGTGTAAGTAGTACTATAAACTAACGAATGTAGTAATTAATTACATAGTCTGTGGAGTACCAAATAGATTGATCCAAAACTGTAAAGTACAAATAGGTAAAATTTACCTAAATTTTTAACGAAGGGATTTTAAAACTAGCATACAAAAATTTACGTAAAAGAATTGCCCAGTCATTTCGCTGAAAGTCGGCATAATGTGAGTGCATACACGTTATGTCATATTTCATTAAACTTAATCAATTCAATTCGATTCGGTACTCGATTCTTTTGTGATTACGTTTCGATTTTTTTCTTTAATTGATGTTTTGAAGGACACGTTTAAACATTTGCCCGTCATAATATATAATTATATTTCCTTTTGTTAACTCCACTACATTTACATATTGGGTTATAAATAAATAATAACCAATGAAATATGTTGACACATTTTATATTTTTTTCTACAATTATTATTAAAATTATTTAAGGTAAGTTAAACTCCCAGTTGCTTACAATAAGAAGCAAGTTAAAACTGGGCGGACTTTGTTTGCTGGGTATTTTTTTAAGTTATCATCTATTGAATTATGAAAATGACGTCATACAAAAAAATACTTTGTTGTCAAATTACTATCACTATTCTAAGGATTTTGAACATTTTGAAGTTTTTACAATTTTTTCCTTACGAAAAATGATGGAAAGTAATTCGAAACATCACGCACTCATAAAGTTACTCACTAAAGGGGTATTTCACGTGAAGCGGACAACCAAAAATATCGGCGTTAGTAAATTTCACACCAAGACTACCTGCCCCCTTAATACAACAGGTAAATTCCACACTAGCCTTATAAGGGTGCTTAAATCTTACAGGTAATTTCCACACCAAGCAAATATAATTATGCTTTATTCATCTAAATCAGGGATGTCAAAGATACGGCCCGCGGACCGCATCCGGCCCCCGGGACGTATCAATAAGGCCCGCGATCGCAATGTGTCACAGAAAGAAGAATCATGTTTTTTAGAGCTTTTAGACTTCACTCGATTCCTCTACGGAAGTTTTAAAATGCGCACACTACATTTATAAGTAATTTCAAGGGCAGCGCGTGCCTTGACAAGCGAGAGAGATAGACAGTAACGCCATCTCTTAGCAACAAGCGGAAATACCCTATTATTTTTGTTGAGAACAATAGAATCTTCCACGCGCTTCGAGTCTAGACTAGAACCTTCCTTATCGATATTATAAAAGGGGTGCGTCGGCGCGACGTGAGTCAGTTGAGTGTGAGTCGAGTAATCGAAGCGATACGGTCGGAGAAGGATTTTAGTTGTACTGCGAAGTAGTGATTGTGAAGGTATTGTGCATTTGCTTGTGTCGTGCGCGTGCGATATCCATAATTGTTGTGTCGAGTTCCATAATTGTTACGATTTTGGCATAATGTCACAAAAACGTAAAGTTGATAGTGAGTGCAGAGTTTTTCAGTGTAAATGGGAAATTGCATATTTTTTCATAGAATGGAAAGGTAAACCACTGTGTTTGATTTGCAATCAAACAGTTGCTGTTTGTAAGGAGTTTAACTTGAAGAGACATTATGGTACGAATCATAAATCAAAATTCGATTGTTACACTGAAAAAATAAGAATGGACACATTGTCATCTTTAAAATCTAAACTTCAAGGTCAACAATCTATGTTTACTAAAGCTAATACTGAGAGCGAAGATGCCCTGAAATCAAGTTTTATTATTGCATTAGAAATCGCGAAGAGATCAAAACCTTTCACTGATGGTGATTTTATTAAAGACTGTATGTTGAAAGTGGCCAATGTTTCATTTCCATTTCAAAAGTCAATAATTCAAAATATTTCGCTGTCAAGAAACACTGTTGCTTCAAGAATAAATGATTTATCTCAAAATTTGGTTCTTCAACTGAAGGAGAAAATTAAGGAATTTACAAACTTTTCACTGTTTTTATACGAGGTATTAACAGTAACTTTGAAATAACTGAAGAACTATTAAAGTGCGTTCCATTGACAGGTACTACAACAGCAAATGATATTTATTCTGCAATTGAGCATTTGATAGCAGAATATGAACTCGACTGGAATATACTTAGCAGCACAACTACGGATGGCGCTCCTGCCATGGCTGGCAAACATTCGGGCGTTGTAACTAAATTAAAACAGAAAACATCAGGGAATTTTGTGGGATTTCACTGTATAATTCATCAGGAATCATTGGCATCCAAACATTTAAAAATGGACCATGTCATGCCACCTATAATTAAAATATTAAATTTTATAAGGAGCAGAGGACTAAATCACCGACAGTTCAGGCAGTTTTTACAAGATTTGGACGAAAAGTTTTGTGATGTTCCTTACTTCACCGAAGTTCGTTGGCTCAGTGGAGGAGTAGTTTTTAGAAAAAAATTTTGCATTACGTGACCCTATTCAAGCTTTCATGTTAGAAAAAGGCAACCCAATTGATTATGACAATGACTGGTGGGTTGATTGTGCCTTTTTGGTAGATATGAATAAACACTTGACTGATCTGAATGTAAAGTTACAGGGTAAAAATCTGATTGTCACTCAAATGTATTCATGTATTCAAGCCTTTGAAACAAAGTTGAGGCTGTGGGAAAATCAGGTAAAAAATCAAACTTTGGATCATTTCCCTCATTTAAAATCATTTGGCACAGTGAACCAAAAAAAATTGGATCAATATTCTCAACTTCTGCAAAATTTGATCACGGAATTCAACAATCGTTTTGAAGACTTTCACAAAATGAATGAAATGGAATTCCCAATTTTCAACAATCCATTCAATTTTGAAGCTTCACAGGCACCAGTTCATTTGCAAATGGAGTTGATAGATCTTCAATCGGACAGTATTTTGAAAGAAAAATTTAAAGAGATTAACGCTCTTACATTTTATACACAATATTTCAAGAGTTTGGATAACTACCCGGAATTAAAAAAGCATGCAGCACGTATTCTCTGCATGTTTGGTAGCACCTATTTATGTGAGCAGATGTTTTCCGTCATGAAAATAAGAACAAACATCGCACAAGACTTTCGAATGAACATCTCCAATCAATTCTTAAAATAACTACAACGAATATGATACCTGACATCAATGAGCTTGTCAAAAACAAGAGAAGTCAGGTATCGGGATCCTCGAGCTCAAAATAATTACCCTCTTTTATAACTTTGATATAATTTTTAACAACCCTATATTATATACTATATAATTAAATAAATAAAATGTTATAATAATTCAGTACATTTTTTTTATTTGAATCTCGCCCGCCTACACATTCTAAATTTAATATATGGCCCTCTGCAAAATTGAGTTTGACACCTCTGATCTAAATAAAATTGGACGGATTTCTTTTAAATCAGTTTTTATTGAAAATTTTAAATATTTGCAAAAATATATGTTTTTATTTCATAGTAGAATAATATAGATAAAACATGAAGTTTTTGCTAAATACGAGTACATAAAATACATTGGACAAATTTCCTTACGTATACTAGATAATGCTACAAACCTATACATATCTATTTATATATATTTACAAAACCGGTTGAGAAAAATAGGAGACACATTTTAACAAATGGAAACGATTAGTATTTCCTAATTGTCTTTGTTCATAAAGATTTTTTAAATGTTTTAATTTTTGATTATTATGATTATTACTTATTTTAGACTCGTCAACACTTTGTATTTTTAAATATACGTTAATCTGAAATTCTTTCAGCCTATCGATAAAACTATACAGAGACGGATGTGTAGAATAAAAATAATTATTTAGATGAGAATGTAAGGACTCACAACAGTTAGTCGTTCGAGTTAAAGATGGACTCGATTCTGCCTATATTTCAACTGGAAAATCGGCCCCTTCCTCTATATACGTTTCTAGTAGGTAATCACAAAATTTATTTAAACGTTCATCCTCAGTACTACTCAGTATATATCACCACTACACCAAACACTTTATTTTTGCACTCGACGCGCGTTTCGCTAACCATGCTAGCTTCATCAGGACCGATGATTGAGTCAATCATCGGTCCTGATGAAGCTAACATGGTTAGCGCAACGCGCGTCGAATGCAAAAATAAAGTGTTGGGTGTAGTGGTGATATATACTGAGTAGTATCATTGTGCCAAAGATTCCACATTCTCAACTTAGTTCATCCTCAGGTTTTATAGAATATAAATCGTAAGCAAAACTGTCACCTAATTCTTCAGGTGCTAAATAGAACAAGCCGAAACAATACTTTAACCAACGACCAATTTCAGAATTTTTGTCGCAATATTCTTTAGCTAGACCTAGATTCTGTATCTTGCGAAACCAAGATTGGTGTAAATGAAATCTATATCGTAACACTTTAGTATTTGGCCAAACTTCAGATACTGCCTTATGAATAGATTTTTCGAAGTCAATAGTAATTTTCTCTGGATTGAAATACAGTGTATCTGTTGAATAAATCTTACATTTTAATAATGTGAAGAGATTTTTTGTATGTTTCAGCTCTCTTATCACGCGATAAGCAAAATAATAATGGAATGTAATGACCGTTTGCAAAACCATGCACTGTAGATAACTGTGTAAAATAGTTAGTGCAGTATGAAAAGATGCCGTCCATATATATATTGGATATTTTACACAACATATTGACATTTGTAGTGCAAGAAAAAACAATAATGCCACTTTCGGGTTCATTGATAAATAGAAAATTCTCACCCTTGCTAGTTTTGATTTCAAATGTGTCTAAAACACTATGCACCTCCTCAGCACTTCTTGGATTACGTCCTGGCAAAAATTTTCGTCTATGGTTATAAAGGTTTTTTCTAATATATTCGACATCTTTTTCTGTTACTGTTTCAGGCAGCGTGTTTTGTAGTTCTTGTCGGATAATTTTAGATGGCCTTTCACTTATATGCTCTCCGGCTTTTCTTTTGCAGGAATTACTAATTATTTGCCGATTCAGCTTCTTGGTGTCGGCTTCTTGTGTATAGAATCCTTCATTTCTGGTAACTAAATTCTCGGGCACAATGGTGAAGGCTTTTGATTTGCAATCTTTTTTTGAACATCTCCAAAGTGTTTCTCCACATTTTAGCACCTTTTGTCGAAAGTAAGTGTAGTAATTCACACATAACATGTCCTTTCCTCGATTACTTTTTATTAACTTTGCTTCCATATTAGCAACACTTTAAAAAATACGCACAACCAAGTAATAATCACAAATTAATAATATGTACTAAAGTGATATGTAGAAGGGTTTAATAATGATTTAATTGAACAGGCCGGTGCGTACCACCACCCATTTATCAACCCTCATCCTCTACCTGAAAGTACTCGGTGTGGAATTTACTTTTGTAATTATAATCCCTTAAATATGTCTAAGTCATAAACGGATTAGTGGTGTGGAAATTACCTGCGCCCAAAAATATGTAAAACCGGGTTTCCACCAAACGGACAGTTTAAAAAAACAGTTCTGTTTTCAATAAACAAAACATGTTTTGTTTTTTTCAAACAGTTTCTGTAGACTGTTCTAAAAGTTTTGTTGTTGGTGTTTGTTTTCTTTTTCCCATTTTGTTTAGTCTCGCAAGAATGTCCTCCGACGACAATTTTTTTATAATTAGTTGTGGTTTGTTTTTAATTAATGGCCAAAATAAAAAAAAAACAAAGATATTTTGGGTCAGTTATTTATTAAAAAGGAGAGTTAATTACGACACAACTGAATTATTGGCTGATTTAAGCACCGACGATATTGGGTTAAATTGAGATCTTCCTTCCACAATTTTACCAGAATGTTAAGTAGCGATTTTGAATTGTTAATTAATTTTTTTGGACCTAAAATACCCAAGAAAAATACAAATTACCGGGACGCAATTTCGGTGAAGGATCGCCTGGTAGTAACTATGAGGTACTTAGCCACTGGGGACAGTTTTCAATCTTTAAAATATTTATGCAAAATTTCAAATTCTTCTGTATCACGGATCATACCAGATGTATGTGAGGCCCTGTATGATGCTCTTCAACATTATATCAAGGTAAGCCTAATTATTATTTACCTAGAGTTTAATCAGATAAATAAGGGGTCATAAAATAGAGCAGATAAAACATGTAATTATTTATAATCAAAATTTAAAGAAACACAAAGCTATTATTATTATTATTATTCATTTTCTGGATTGATGCCAAAGGAGGTGGTAGCAGTCCACCCCAAAAGGTCCTCACGAATCTGTTGGGGCACCCTTTCTTGACAGCCACTAGTATTTGTATTGTTCACTTGTTCTTCATTCATACTGGTTTCACTATTTGAGTTATTACATTAACATCTTTGATTGTGTTAGCCGATACTTGTTGGAAATTCATAATAAAATTATATAAAAACAAGACTATGTTTTAATTTCCAATATTTTTAAAGTCACTTGACAATTGTTTCACCATACAATGGCTTCTTCAGAAGTACGAGGCATGTTTTTTTAAGTAAGTACCGTTTTGGAATTAAAAAAAGACGTGCAAAGATATCGCTATAATTTTATTTTTACATGAAAGCCTGTACCTTAATCTACATTTCTACATAATTTCCGTGAATATTGAGGCACTTGTCATAACGTGGCACCAGTTTTTGAATACCCTCCTCATAAAATTCTGCCGCCTGACTTGTTAACCACTGTATCACAAATGTTTTGACTTCGTTATCGTCTTGAAGACGCTGACCACCCAGGTGCTTCTTCAAGTGCAGGAACAAATGGTAGTCGCTGAACGCCAGATCAGGGCTGTATGGAGGATGATCTAGAGTTTCTCATTTAAAAGATTTGATGAGATCTTTGGTCCGATTAGCCACATGTGGACGGGCATTGTCATGCAGCAAAACGATACCCTTACTCAACTTGCCACGTCTTTTGTTCTGGATTGCACGACGCAGATTGTTCAATGTCTCACAATAAGACGCTGCATTGATTGTCTCATTACGAGGCAGAAACTCCACTAGCAATACTCCTTTTCTGTCCCAAAAAACTGTGCACATGATTTTGCGGGCAGAAATTGTTTGCTTAAACTTCACTTTTTTGGGTGATGATGAATGTCGCCATTCCATGGATTGTTGTTTCGATTCTGGTGTGACGTAGGCCACCCATGTTTCGTCACCAGTAACAATTTGGTCTAAAAAAATGTTCACCTTCATTGTGGTACCGCTCAAGGAAAGTCAATGCACTGCCTAAACGTTGGGTTTTGTGCAAATCCGTCAACATTTTTGGAACCCAACGTGAACACAATTTCCGGTAATTCAAGTTCTCGGTCACAATGCGATACAAAACACTACGAGAATATTGAGGAAAGCAGTCGCACAATGATGAAATTGTAAAGCGTCTGTTTTCTCTCACCTTTTCGTCCACTTTCTGCACCAAATCTTCATTAACGACCGAAGGACGCCCACTCCGTTCTTCATCATGCACATTTGTGCGGCCATCTTTAAATGCTCTCATCCATTTCTTTACCATTCCATCACTCATAATGTTTTGTCCGTAAACTTCACAGATCTCACGATGAATATCGATCGGTTTTTACGCCTTTAGCACTAAGAAATCGTATAAACAGCCCGTACTTCACAATCGGCGGGACTCACGATTGTCGGAGGCATCTTAAACACTCAGTAAACAACGTATACAATGAAGAATCAGACTGTAATGGCGGCAGTGCGTAGACATGAGATGTAGGTTACCAGCGCGCATGCGCGGAACGCCGACCGTATCGCTGCGGCGGCGGAATCGCAAAACGGTACTTACTTAAAAAACATGCCTCGTAAATAAGAAAGAAAAATATTTGGTGGTTAAATAAACTATCCTTATTACCTAAGATTATGCTAATCATTTTATTATATTATTTACAGACAGAATTATTTTTAAGAATGCAAATCTATGGTACTATTTCCGAGAACTAATAAAGATTAAGTAAGGGTGAATGGTTTAAGTCTACCTGTTCGTTTAATAATTGATTGGAGTTTTTCCGTTTGTTAATTTCAAGACATTCAAGCAAATTTAATTTTTTAGATTTATTTTCTACATGTAGGATTTTTAACGTATCATCAAAATTATGAGATTCTTTTATTATTAGTGTTCCGAACGGAACACTTATAAGATCACTTCGGTATCTGTCTGTCTGTCTGTCTGTCTGTCTGTCGAAAATTATCACGAGTGCATTACCTTTAATAATTTATATGGTATATAAAAAAAAACATTTGGGGTGTATTTTGTGAAGTCACTGATCATTTTATACGAGGCATGTTTTTTAAGTAAGTACCGTTTTGGAATTAAAAAAAGACGTGCAAAGATATCGCTATAATTTTATTTTTACATGAAAGCCTGTACCTTAATCTACTTTTCTACATAATTTCCGTGAATATTGAGGCACTTGTCATAACGTGGCACCAGTTTTTGAATACCCTCCTCATAAAATTCTGCCGCCTGACTTGTTAACCACTGTATCACAAATGTTTTGACTTCGTTATCGTCTTGAAGACGCTGACCACCCAGGTGCTTCTTCAAGTGCAGGAACAAATGGTAGTCGCTGGACGCCAGATTAGGGCTGTATGGAGGATGATCTAGAGTTTCCCATTTAAAAGATTTGATGAGATCTTTGGTCCGATTAGCCACATGTGGACGGGCATTGTCATGCAGCAAAACGATACCCTTACTCAACTTGCCACGTCTTTTGTTCTGGATTGCACGACGCAGATTGTTCAATGTCTCACAATAAGACGCTGCATTGATTGTCTCATTACGAGGCAGAAACTCCACTAGCAATACTCCTTTTCTGTCCCAAAAAACTGTGCACATGATTTTGCGGGCAGAAATTGTTTGCTTAAACTTCACTTTTTTGGGTGATGATGAATGTCGCCATTCCATGGATTGTTGTTTCGATTCTGGTGTGACGTAGGCCACCCATGTTTCGTCACCAGTAACAATTTGGTCTAAAAAATGTTCACCTTCATTGTGGTACCGCTCAAGGAAAGTCAATGCACTGCCTAAACGTTGGGTTTTGTGCAAATCCGTCAACATTTTTGGAACCCAACGTGAACACAATTTCCGGTAATTCAAGTTCTCGGTCACAATGCGATACAAAACACTACGAGAATATTGAGGAAAGCAGTCGCACAATGATGAAATTGTAAAGCGTCTGTTTTCTCTCACCTTTTCGTCCACTTTCTGCAACAAATCTTCATTAACGACCGAAGGACGCCCACTCCGTTCTTCATCATGCACATTTGTGCGGCCATCTTTAAATGCTCTCACCCATTTCCTTACCATTCCATCACTCATAATGTTTTGTCCGTAAACTTCACAGATCTCACGATGAATATCGATCGGTTTTACGCCTTTAGCACTAAGAAATCGTATAACAGCCCGTACTTCACAATCGGCGGGACTCACGATTGTCGGAGGCATCTTAAACACTCAGTAAACAACGTATACAATGAAGAATCAGACTGTAATGGCGTCAGTGCGTAGACATGAGATGTAGGTTACCAGCGCGCATGCGCGGAACGCCGACCGTATCGCTGCGGCGGCGGAATCGCAAAACGGTACTTACTTAAAAAACATGCCTCGTACCTCTGTAACAAAATTTTTTCATTTTAAAAGCAATCAACGTACGGAACACTAATTGCGCAAGTGTAACTTGCACTTGACCGGTTATTTAAATACTTACAGATATTTTTTCAATGTTTAATAAAGGGAAAATACAAACCACACTCTACATTTGCAATTCTATTTATTTTATTAGTTTTACAAGTTTGCTATTTAAACTAGTGGTACTCGTTCGGTGGTTTACTATGAGACTGTCATTCGTAGGAAAGAAGGCGTGGTGCTTTTTAGTTGCTGAAATTGTTATAGCAAAATTAAAGCGAAGTTTCAAAAGAGTGTTTGCCACTGAACATCCTCTTTGCTGCAATAGATAATTGCAGTTTTAGGCAAAGACGATGTTGCACATTCGTATAACCGCCTAGGGGTAATGATGGCTCTATTTGCAAGCGGCTGCAAATTTGCGCGAGTCGCTAACCGTTTGAGGTCTCCGCCAAGGACCTTTTCCGTGAGACATGGCGTGAAAATGAATTTTAGCATCGATACTGAAATCTGTCTTGTGATAAAATAGGTTCACGGAATTAAATCTATTTTTAAAGTGTTTTAAGGCTCCGTCTGTAATGTAGATTATTTTTGATACTATTATATTGGTGTAATAGTTTTTGATATGTGTAGAATGAGGCTGATCCTATCCTTCACTGCAGTAAAACATTGATGTTTAGAAGGTGGCTCGTTTATTATTCCAGTGAAATGACCATTGAGCTTCTTGTGCTACAATCACTGAAATTTTCAGCAAAATCACACTGAACGAGAATATCACCTTCAATGATTGTTTCTTTTAGTGTTTTAAAATAGTGCACTTGCTGTTCAGAAACGTAGAACTCGGGTTTCAATATATCCAAAGTAGTACGTACCCTCTCTACAAAATCATCAGTGGAAACTATCTGAGTCGCTATCGTAAAGCGATCTGTACCAACTCATGTCTCAACTTGAACGCTCGTTACTTGATTGTCATGAAACAACATTTTCAAATTGCTTCTACGAATCGTATCTAAGCCAGGACAACAGTTGCATCGTTCATTTGGAGATGATTTTTCAGCCATTAAATGGCAAATCGGCGTCGGATTAGGGCACATAATCTTTCGCAGGCACTTTTTATAATTTGCAAGATGAATCCCAGTTCAAGCAGTAAGACAGTCTCCTCCAATCAACATCAGTCTAACATTTTGATAGTAAGTACAAATACAAACAAGGTGCGTACCGGAGTCGCCAGCAAGTATACATTCTTTAGGACGTATTCATGGAGAACAAATATTTTACCGTTGCACGTTTTTGCAGGGTTCGCGAGACTCGCCTAATTCAAATCATTACCGAAAACTGTTCACACTCTTTCTACCTTATAAACCTGATACTATATAGCATTCTGCGATGAAGCACCTGAAGAAACTTAGGGCCGAACATTTTTATCAGACGATGAATTAAAAATCGCTGTTTTGAGGCGCAAATAAAAAAAAAATTTGATGGAATCAAACAATTCAAAAAACTCTAGACCGAGTGTATTAGTGTAAACGGTAGTTACTTAGAAAAATATATTTTTTTTAATTTCTGACAGTTTTTCTTCATAACTAAATAGTTAAAAAATACCTTCGTAGCATATTTTAAAACCTTTATCAGGATTAGTAACTAAGAAGGTTAAAATTGATAAAAAAAAAAAACATCGTGAACAATGTGATGCTGTTTTAGTTGTAAAATAGAACGGTATGAAGGTAATGCGAAATTAAAAGAAAATTCGAAAGTAGATGGCATTCTAAACTTCATAGAATAAATAAGAAAACTAAAAAAAATTAAACCAAAATTAAATACGAACTAATAAAAGTAGGGAAGATGTAATAGATATATCGTCATATGGATTGTTGGATATAAAAATAAATGAATGATAGGCGAAAGATTATAAATAAAAAAATCATGTAGCTCAGCTGAAAAATTGTAAGATCTAGAGGATTTAAATGAAAAAGAGACTCGAGATAGGACGAATTTAAGACGTTAAATAAACTGAATAGTTTTTTAAACCTACAGAAGAGAATTATAATAGGCAGCAGACAAAATAAAGAAATAAATTTCTGTACGATTTAATAAAAATGTATTACAGCTATTTACAATGTTACCTGGTACGATGTCTGATAAAAAGTTCATTGTCAAAATTTAAATTAGTCGTATTCCTTTTTCCTGTACAATATTATATAAAGTGTGCTTCAGTTTGTTAGCAATTATTAACGTGGAGTCTAAAAAAACTCAATCTGTAGATAATCCAATGTTATGCTTATTCCTTAAATTATCAATAAAAATTCTTATCTGACGCATTTCCTTTGTTATTATCAGAAAGGGGACTTAAACTTGATAATTAACGGGTATATCAAATAAAAGAACGTCATCATTTAATTTGCATGAAGTAAATTCTTCTTAATGATTTTGTTGCCCTTTGGCATCAATTTAAAAGTGCCAAGCAATGAAATTAGATAAATTGCTGTAATATTCGTAATCGTATAATTTATTTATAGCGTCACAAATTTCACTCCTAAAGCATTTTATTCTTATTCCTAGGTTGTAGATGTATCCGTTGCTATGTCGTAATAGTTAGAATATACGAGTAATTTAATTGGAGTGACTACAATACTTCTGTCTCTTTATATAAACAGGATTTTTTACTATTTCTGAATGGTTAAGTTTTCCAACAACTAGTGAAATTGTCTATTTTTGTAGCATCGTTACTTATTTTTTTTTTAATTATTCTCTTCTGTACATCATTAATTCAGATTGACGTCAATTTTAAGAAAAGCTCCGAGACAGTTGAAACCACATGTGTATATTAAGAAACTTTATTCCAAATTAGGTTTATAAAAACTACTAGATGGCACGTGATTTTTAGGAAAAGCATAAAGGCCAATTCCAGTTAAGGAGATAAATATCCGTTATATTTTCCAAATGCCGTTCTCATTTTTGATAATTCTAATATACTAATTAGTCGTTAATATCTGCTGATTTGTTTAATGACGTTACCACCAGCGACCCGTGCCGTGTGAGCGATCTGCCCGGCTATTTATCTTAAAAAGTGATTTCCTGTGTTCTCCAATTGGAAATTATTAATTTTAATAGTCAGTGGTGTAACAGAAAATAATCAGTTAAAGATAGGAACGTTAATTTTGATCACTAAAGTATTATATTTAATCTTATGGTAAAGATGTGTTTTTTTGGCTTAAAGTTACTAAAACGCCACGGATTGGAAAAGATCCTTTAGTTAACCAATTATTGGTTAAATTAAACTTTTAAGTCACTAAAAATATTTTACACCTCAAAGAAAAAGCAAAAGAATAAAAAGAGCGAAAGTCCATGTACAATAACTATAGACCAATATTATATGGAAGGATTTAACATTATTATTTCAATATATGTAGTTATGTTGGATGATTATAGCATATTATCCGAGAAAACTACTTGGTCTATTTACTAATTGTTACATCACCATCAAGTAAATGTTTCTGTAATTTTTCTTCAGAAATTCCGTAGAACTTTATGATAAATTTATATGGTTTGGTTCTTATGCTACTAAAGACTAAAACATTTACAATTTAACATATATGGAACAAAAGCGTTCACATCCGTACTAATTTGGAGCAACTTTCCGACGTTTCACCTACGATACACGTGACATTCTGAGGGATCCGAGACAGAATAGTAATAAGGATCTACCAGTACATAGTATAGTTTTACCTTACCGGTATTTTCATTCTTACTAGAAGAAAGCTTGTAATTTTAGAAACCATTTTACTTTACCTGCGCTCCTGCACTCTACTCTACAAGAAATAATTTGTTTAAAAAAGCCGATTTCCTGTCCCTGCATAACTATCAATTAAGATTGCAGCTAAAGCTAATTTCCACGGTCGCTTTATTAAAAGATGCGAATCGTGTCCAGTCCAAGAATTTAATGGCCTCTAACCTGACTTCATAAATTTAATTTTGGATCATTTCCATGTAGCATCTCAATCTGTCATCTCGAATGTCTGGCGACAGACCACGCCGCCTATTTTATTTATTTACTTTTACGAAATAAACATAAAAAGGCATGTGCTTTTTCTAATAGACATCTACAATTCCTGAAATTGTCAATTTTTTCAGTCTTGGCCATATCGTTAAGTGTTTTCTGTTAAGCACTTTTGCTTAATGCACAATCCTGCCCTTTTTTGTACAATTTAAAGGTTTATATTTATTTTGGTTTCACATAATGTTAAAGGAAAATTATATGTTTGTAAATAAAAAACCGGCCAAATGCAAGTCGTTCATTGCTTTTAAAATAAAAATTTTTCTTGCCCAGTTATGACTTCACAAAACATACCTCAAATGAGTTTTCAACAAAGTTTTTTCCAATCTGAAAACTGATCACCTTGAAATTTTAGTTTTTTATATATACCAGACTAGCAGTGGACTCGATTCACTACTATCGTCACTGCTTATTCCTTATGTTACCTAACGTAATAAAATATTTGCCATTATTTCCCCTTATCTCCCATTATTTCTCCTTATCTCCCATTATCTCTACATAATTTCCATTATCTAGGCTTATCTCTGCTCATCTCCCATTATGTCTCCTTATCTCCTATTATTTCCGCTTATCTTCCATTATCTCACCTTATCTCCCATTATCTTATCTCGCAATATTTCTCCTTATCTCCCATTGTTTCTCCTTATCTCCCATTATCTCACCATAACTCCCACTATCTAGACTTATCTCTGCTTATCTCCCATTATTTCTCCTTATCTCCCATTATTTATACTTATCTCCCATTATCTCACCTTATTTCCCATTATCTAGGCCCTAGGCTTCTATCGAATTATAAAGAACATACGAGGCATGTTTTTTAAGTAAGTACCGTTTTGGAATTAAAAAAAGACGTGCAAAGATATCGCTATATAATTTTATTTTTACATGAAAGCCTGTACCTTAATTTACTTTTCTACATAATTTCCGTGAATATTGAGGCACTTGTCATAACGTGGCACCAGTTTTTGAATACCCTCCTCATAAAATTCTGCCGCCTGACTTGTTAACCACTGTATCACAAATGCGATACAAAACACTACGAGAATATTGAGGAAAGCAGTCGCACAATGATGAAATTGTAAAGCGTCTGTTTTTCTCTCACCTTTTCGTCCACTTTCTGCACCAAATCTTCATTAACGACCGAAGGACGCCCACTCCGTTCTTCATCATGCACATTTGTGCGGCCATCTTTAAATGCTCTCACCCATTTCCTTACCATTCCATCACTCATAATGTTTTGTCCGTAAACTTCACAGATTTCACGATGAATATCGATCGGTTTTACGCCTTTAGCACTAAGAAATCGTATAACAGCCCGTACTTCACAATCGGCGGGACTCACGATTGTCGGAGGCATCTTAAACACTCAGTAAACAACGTATACAATGAAGAATCAGACTGTAATGGCGTCAGTGCGTAGACATGAGATGTAGGTTACAAGCGCGCATGCGCGGAACGCCGACCGTATCGCTGTGGCGGCGGAATCGCAAAACGGTACTTACTTAAAAAACATGCCTCGTATGTATAAATTTATTAAACACATAAATCGGATAAGTGGTTTTCGAATGATAAGCGCACTAACGGACAGACACACAGACGTTGTATTTTATATATTATATTCTTTGCTACATGATATTGTTCCATATTTAGTGGTTTAGGCAGTGTATTGCAAGAGAACGCGATAGCATCCAACTTTTTTCCGATTTGATTCACGATTATCGTCACTGCTTATTCCTCATGTTACCTAACGTTATAAAATATAGCCTATAACCTGGCCAGAGAACATATGTATGTTTTTATAACGAATTGGAAAAAATCACTAAAAAATGGTTCGCTATATTCGTTCGTTACAAACAGTAAACAAAATCTAATATTATTTTTCACTACTTTTTTATTTAGATTAGGCGCTAATGCTTAGAAAAATCAATAATAATAATAATTAAATTACAAGAAAACGTTCAAAGGAGTATAAAACAAGTCATACTAAAGTTACTATTATGTATGTTGGTACATGTACGAGTATAAACGAAAATATTAAAATACATAGTTTATACAACAAAATCAGTAAATTTCGTTTGTACAATTTTACTTAAAAAAAATGGTGTTTATATGATAACTGTCAAGGTCACAAAAACTACTCCATATATGTTCAGCAACTTTACGAGATCCCAAAAAATTGCAAGTTTCAGTCATTTTTTTAGTTATTTCTGAAAATGGATGGAACATAAATATTATCTCCTTCTTTAAGCTCGTCTTCGTAGTCATTATCGTTTAAAATCTTTCCAGAAGTCACTGATGTCACAATTTGATCATCAGTTAATATTTCTGTCGTCATTAATTCATTATCAGCGCATACATATTCTTCAAACTTAAGGTGATTAAACATCTTTTTAATCTCGATTTCCACTGTACTTTGTTCAATGTCAACATCGTAAACAAATTCTAGACAATCAGTAGGATCTACTCCGTGTTTTTTTCAATCCACTGAGTCAACGGTAGCTCATCATCTGAATCATTATCTACATTCCTTCTTTAAAAATCCGCCATGCTTCAATGGATTCTCTACCGATTCTTTGCCAAGCCATATAGATAAAGTTTATAGCGTCCAAGAGAGTTACAGAAAAAAATGTTACCTTTATCGTCTCATTTTCATAAGTAAAATCTTTCTATAATGACATTTTAAAGAATGTATCACACCTTGACTCATAGGCTGGAGCTTTACACTTGTATTTGGAGGCATAAAAACCAATTTTATTTGCTGTAGATCAACTTTAGGGTGCGCTGGACAGTTGTCAATCAAAAGTAATATTTTTCTGTTTGTGAATTTTAATTCTTTGTCCCATTCGATCAGTTCGTTTTTAAAAATTTCTGATCTCATCCAGGCTTTACTGTTTGAATTCTACTTTACTGGTAAATGTTTGTTTTTAAAACACCTGGAATTAGCGGATTTTCCTATCACCAACAATTTTCTTTTCTCTGTTCCAGACATATTTGCAGTTACCAACCCAATAATCCTTACTTTTGATAAATTTCCACCAGTACAATTCTCTCCGACAAACTTTAATGTCTTATCAGGCCGTCATCTTGTAAAACAAACCCGTTTCATCCGCATTAAAAATGTCCACAATTCATAACTTTCTCGAATTTCCGGCCATGCATGGCCAACCACCGATCAACAATAGTCATATCCACTCCTGCAGTTTCTTCTTCTATCTTACCCCCACTAATATTATGTCGGTTTTTAAATCGTTCAATCCAAATTCTAGAACAATTGAATCGGTGAGTTCGACAACCGTACATGTCCGAAAATGTCATTTTGAGAAATTTAAGAAAAACTGATAATCTTTTAAATTACTTATTTCTCAGGTTTGGCATACACAGAGAAGTTTTAGATCTGGTGATCTGGGATTTATATCTAGTAATAGTTTTTCTATAAACGAAACGGTCTAATAGTTATAGCTAAAAGAAGTTAGTGGACAAGTACGGTTTTCGAAATCAGTATCGTAAAAAAATCATAAA
This sequence comes from Pachyrhynchus sulphureomaculatus, assembly GCA_019049505.1. NCBI lineage: Eukaryota > Metazoa > Arthropoda > Insecta > Coleoptera > Curculionidae > Pachyrhynchus > Pachyrhynchus sulphureomaculatus. The sequence goes on along the minus strand of CM032453.1, from coordinate 3,607,874 downwards.
ACAGGTGAAAAATGATTACATTTTTACTAGTTCTAAAAGAATAACAAATAAATACTGATTTAAAACATTTTAATCGTCATTTTCTGCCGTTGTCGTATTACAGGATGTTATATGGTAGAAAAATTCTAACATTTCACCAGTCATATATTGCATAACTTTTTTAATATCCTCGACTTTTTTTCTCATTAATAGGTAGAGGATCTTTATAAGCGCCAGCAGTCGGTAGAGAAGGACTTTCCTTATGTTGCTTTAATAACTTAAATGTGTAGGAGAGAAAACCGTTTATGTAATTCCACGTTGTCACATAACCTGGAGTTGAACTGTCATAAAGAAATTGCCTATAGTTTGACACAGCAAAATTTTCTTTTCTAGTATTATCACCACTGACTAAAATAGAACACGTTTTTTTATAATCAGTCGGCCACCACTTTTTAAAATCAATAATATCGTTATGTCGAATTAACTTTACAGTAAATGGCTGTTTTTTTCCTTGAAGGTAGTATTATTTCTTGATATTCTTCTGGAATATAAATTCGATCGTGTTTTTTTTAATCACCCTCTTGACACAACCAAAATCCCTGTCGCAGGGCAAAAATGAATGCCCTCTTATTGGAAAGTAATGGTATATTTTGTTAAATCTCTTGGTCGCTTGCAATGCTAGCAAAAAGCGAACCATGGTCTGGTTACGATTCTGTCCCGCACATCCATCAGTAACTCAGTGATTTCAGATGGTATGTGGTTCAATATATAATCATAAAGAAATGTGCATACTTCATTAGATCCTTTTAGAGCTTCACCCTCGTGGTAGCTATAAAAATGACCAGTGTTGTCTTTAAGATTATGAATCTGAAATGCATATACCCAAAGTTGCCTCAGATAAAAAATTTCTTGAACCGGGATATGTGGGAGGGGCATATTCTGCATATAGTCAAAAGCTAGGCCCATTACTTCTGGTCGTTCCTTAAACAAAGATTGCACTTCTTTCAGTTTCGTGTAAAACTTTTTTGCGCGCCTTTTATGAACTATGAGTTCCGCTGCAACCACTCTCTTTGCATTATCATTAAGATTAACATCTTTAAGTTTAGCTCCAAGGCTTTCACATACCGAACAGACATCAACCTGTGGTCTTCCAAACCTGAGATTGTAGTTTTCATTATAATATTTTAGATAGAATTCGTATTTAACCAAATTTTCTAGCTGTGGATTTTTATCTATAAACAGATTGTACATTTTCTTCACATTTAAAGATGCATCCAAATAATGAATGGTTTTTGAGGAGTAATGGGAAACTTTAACCGGGAATGACTCAATGTGTTCTTTTATTTTCACAATCCATTCTTCGCATATTGCACGAGGTCTGTTGTTGTGCCGGCCTCTTAAATCCTTCGGTGATTTTGTAGCCAGAAGTAAGGTGTTTAAACGCTGAACTTGCCAATGAGATATGGCATGAAGACTGATAAATGCCTGTTTACATACGGAAATTCGATTTGATTGTTTCATAACAAAGTACAAAAAATTTGATTTTCTTTGTTGTTTAGGTTTTACGCCTCTTATCCGATGTCTTTCAATAGGCTTTGCTTCAATAAGCCCCTGCAAATACGTATCTTGTTCATTTTTTGGCTTACCGTCGTATAATTTTGATATTATTTCTGTTTTCTCTTCATCAGTAAACTGCTGCATGCACTTTTTTTTACACCTTAAAAATGTATTCATTAGTTAAAATTAATTAATTAAAAAAAAAATGTAAACTTACAAGCATGTAGGTCCGACAGTTTTCGCTTCAATATGTTTTCCGTTTTTACCAACATATTCCTGACCGTGCAAACGTGCTATTTTTCTTTGGTTATGTTTCCAACTAATAATATTCCTTTTTCTTTTTTTGTTACCATTGCTAGTAACCACATCTTCTCTGTCACAGGATGACATATTTTATTTAAACAAATTTAAAAACACACGATAATTAAGCTATTTTAATTAATAAAACCCACACGAAGTCAACTCTTTCTTTGTAAACAAATAACTGCAGATATTTTAGTAGCCGAGATGAAAAACCGTACAAGTCACGGACATGTACGGTTTTTCCAGTCATCACCGAACGGCAGCCTACTGTAGAGCGTTAACGTTTAAGTATATCGTACGGTTTTTATGCTCAGTTGATAGGGGGATATATTTAAAACAAAATGGCTATCTCAGTTTAAAATGTCAAATTTTGGACTGGTACGGTTGTCGAACTCACCGATTCAATTAAACTCGGTGTTCTCTATTTTCCTTCCCAATTCACTAGCTTTCTCTTGTAGAGTATAGCCGGTAATGGGAACATGTTCATGTCGTTTTTGACTAAACCATTTAAGGAGTCCTTTATCGTCTTAGACATGCGTAGATTTTCTTACTTTTTTACAACTAAAGTTTCTTTTATCATAGATTGATAAGATTTCTTGCCTCTTCTTCCAAATAATAGAAACCGTAGATTTAGTTAAATTCAACTGCGCGCGACACGACGGAAACAAGTAGAATAGGGGTTCTCAGCGAGTTTCGGTAAATTTCCTAGATCAAGCTGCGCCACATCGAGCACACGGAGTGGCAAGCTCGTTATAAACGGACACAAAACATCCAAATTTGATTTGCTTTATCCGGAAGTTCGTTATAACCGGGTTCGTTATAACCGATAAAAATTTGCATTGATCTTATGGAAGTTGTTTCGTGCATTATAAAATAATTCGTTTTAACCGGAAATTCGCTATAAACGGGTTCGTTATAAGCAGACTTCGCTGTATATACCTAGAATACATTTTTGTTAACGAAAAATTATTTTCGACGTAAAGTAAACAATAATAATGGCCATTGTGGTAACACGCAGCAACCATGACTCTCGGTTCGTTTGTTTTATCACAGCCTACTAAATCCGTAATGGAACTTGTTGATATCACATTATTGCATAATAAAACGGTTTATTTTCTGAAAATAATATTAAATCCAATTGGCATTAGATAGTTCTATTAGATGTATCTTTGCAAAAAACCTGTAATGTGTAAGTAGGTTAAATAAAAATTATGTGTTCCTATCTTAATTTCGGTGATATTGATTATTATTTAAAGAAAAAATTCTGTAACTGAATGTAAAACATAAAATTTTGTAGGAGCCACTTAGACTCGCGAAAATGGCATAATAAATGGATAGTCCTAAATTCTTTCCAAAGTGAGATAAAACGAACAAAAACAATTGCTAATATATCCGTCATGGCCGCCTAAGTTTAAGAGTTTAAATCAGTTTTTTGCGGGTCACCTGTCAAACAAATGTTAACTTGTGAAACATCGTTGGAAAGAGAATTCCAAAACAAATTGAAATTGATAAAAAAAATACATACACATACAAATAAGAAAGTTGCAGTTACTTCCGGTCCAACCGGAAGTAGCTAAAAATATTTGTTAAGTAATAAAAAAGCCTAATAATGTCCCATTCTGGTACCTAAAAATGTAAATATGTAACTTTCAAAATAAATAAATATATATATATATATATATATATATATATATATATATATATATATATATATATATATATATATATATATATATATATATATATATATGTATATATTAGGGTGACCGCAAAAAATCGATCTCGGAATTTTGTTTGTCTGGACCCCACAAAACGATTCCCCTTTCCAGATATTGAGATAGCCGAAATTTGAGCTCGATTAAACGACGTTAACCCGTGCCGCTCGTCACTCAAAGTTTGAAAAAATCCAAATTTTTGGCCAAAAAGCTGACATATGGAGCCATAACTCCAGAACGGTAAATAACAGAAACACGCTTAATATCTCAAAAGAAAGCTCATGTTGTTCTTCAAAATTTATATTCTATACATAATTGTTGTTATTTTAAGTCAAACCGAGTTACAACAGCCTTTAGCCCCAAAAACGTGACCTAGTACCAGTAGGAGCCAGTTTGGGAGTATTCTAAGAATTTTACGGGTTTTTACATAATGTGTCTCGGAATTAACATTTTTTTTGTTAAAAAGTATTTTGGAACTCAATTATCAAACATAAAGAGCCTTTTGTTCAAATTTAATCTTTTATTATATGGGGATTACCTGACTAGTTTACCCAAGAAAGATCCGTTTGACAGGTAAAAAGGAGGGTGAATCTAATTTCTATTTTAGGGATGGTAATTTTACTTCAGCGTACAACCGACCTTTTATTTATTCAGTTTAGTTTCTAAAGTGCCTTTGAGCTGGTTAGATCGAACAATTATCTAGTGAAGATATTTTAAGACACTGAAGACCAACTATGGAATACTGCTCCCACGTTTGGGGCTCCGCTCCCAAATATACACTGCATTTGTTGGATTCTGTTCAGAGAAGAGCGGTCCGTCTGATTGGGGACCCGGAATTGACCGGCGGCCTTGATTCGCTGGAACATCGAAGAACGGTTGGCGACTTGAGCCTGTTCTACAAGTATTTTCATGGAAAGTGTTCGAAGGATGTAGCCCGCTTAATTCCTCCCAAAGCGGTGCATGTTAGAAATACACGTCGCGCTGGTGCTTCGCATCCGTATGAGGTTCAGCTTGTTACTCCGCGTACGACGCTTTTCAAGCAATCTTTTATATGGAGAACGTCATCCCTTTGGAATAATTTGCCCAGCGCTGTGTTTCCCACCGAGTACAATTTACAGCGATTCAAGAACAACGTGAATCGCTTTTTCCGCACTCGTGCCGCTCCTGGAGCGCTTTAGGGACTTCCCTGCAGCACGTGTGCTAGACCAATAAAAAAAAAAAAAAAAAAAAAGAAGAGGACAGCATCTACCAGGAACTTGAGAGCTTGGAGGAAATGGACATTCCTGAAGAAGCTGCAGAAGATCCAGGACCATCTGAGAGCAAGAGGATGAAAGTTTCATTTGCAAGGGGCGTTAAAGAGATTTTAAACATGAAATTGTCCATTTTATTAGATCGATGTAAGGTATCCGACAGAAATGCCACGAGAATTTTAATAGCTACTCTAGAAGCACTAAACCTTGACCCTCTTGAGTACAAAGTCTCGAAAACTTTATTACATGATAGAAGGCAAATGTTCAGAGAACAATATAATAAAAAAAATTTTGACAAAGTAAACATTCCTGAAAAAGAGCCTGTGGTTGTCCATTGGGACGGTAAACTTTTACCGGGTGTTTTAAAAAATGAACAATGTGAGCGAATAGCTATAGCTATTTCATATGGCGAAAAGGAACAGCTGCTGGGAGTTCCTGTAACAGCAAACAGCTCTGGAGAGGAGCAAGCCGTAGCCGTATATGAATGCCTACATGAATGGGGTCTTCTCAACACCGTCAAGGCGATGTGCTTCGACACTACAGCATCCAACACGGGAAGACTCAACGGAGCATGCGTCATATTGGAGCAAATGTTAGGAAGAGAATTGTGATACCTAGCTTGCCGTCACCATATCTTGGAAATTTTGTTAAGAGGCGTATTCGACACAAAAATGGGATCAACCACTGGACCTCATCCAGACATTTTCAAGAGATTCCTCATTGCGTGGCCCAAGATAGACAAAGGAAAATACGACACAGGTATCAGTGACAATCTAATACAAAAGCAGCTAACTCCAGAAGTAATTGCAAATGTTACTGCTGAATTCGAGACCAAATTAACTGAGAGCCACCCCAGAGATGACTACAAGGAGCTACTGCAGTTGGTTCTCGTATTTGTTGGATCACTAGACGGCATTGTTGCGGGTTTTAGAACTCCAGGAGCCATTCATCACGCTAGGTGGATGGCAAAGGCTATTTACTGCTTAAAAATGTTCATTTTTCGTCGTCAATTTAAGATGTCTAAAGAAGAAGAAAGTTCTGTGCGTGCCATTTCTGTTTTCCTAGTTAAAATTTATTGTAAAGCTTGGTTCAATGCTCCAAAAGCTCATCTTGCACCAAAGCAAGATTTAGGTATTTTGCATAGTCTGTTAGACTATAAAGAATGTGATAACGACATTGCAAAAATAGCCCTGACCAAATTTTCGAACCATTTGTGGTATTTGATTGCAAAGTTGGTGGGATTATCGTTTTTTTTGATCCCACCATTACAAACGATGAAAAGTTGTTAATGGCTAATAAATTGCTCAGTAGCACAGATGAACCATCACAGCACGCTAGGGTTGTAAATCCAGAAGTTAGGAAAGAAAACTTAAAAGATGTAGTTGATGGAGGATTGGTAAATTTACTTACCAAAGAAACGTTTACATTCTTTGACCAATTTAATATAAAAACAGATTTCCTAAGACAACATCCAAACACCTGGCCTCAAAATAATGACTTCCAAGAAGGATTGAAAATTGTCAAAACATTAAAAGTAGTTAATGATATGGCTGAGCGTGGTGTTAAATTAATAACCGACTTTAACGACCTTCTGACAAAAGATGAAGACCAAAAGCAATATGTCCTGCAAGTTGTAAGTAAATGCCGAGCATTATATCCTGACGTTTCAAAAACTACTTTAACAAAAGCTCTAGAATAGATTAGATAACTATGTAAAATTATCAACTCATGTAGGTACTACGTTTGTATCTTTTCTGTGTCTGTTTTGTATGTATTATATACCTAATTTTTATATTTTAAAATAAAAAATGTCATTAGACTTATCAGTATTACTTGTTTTTTTTATTATGTTTCTACTTTAAACTCAAAAATATACCAAAAAAAAGCAAAATTTATCACTTAATAACAAAAAAAAACGAAGTATGCTCCTAGTGGTACCAGGTCACGTTTTTGGGGCTAAAGGCTGTTGTAACTCGGTTTGACTTAAAATAACAACAACTATGTTTAGAATATAAATTTTGAAGAACAACATTAGCTTTCTTTTGAGATATTAAGCGTGTTTCTATTATTTACCGTTCTGGAGTTATGGCTCCATATGTCAGCTTTTTGGCCAAAAATTTGGATTTTTTCAAACTTTGAGCGACGAGCGGCACGGGTTAACGTCGTTTAATCGAGCTCAAATTTCGGCTATCTCAATATCTGGAAAGGGGAATCGTTTTGTGGGGTCCAGACGAACAAGATTCATTTTTTTTTTTTCCCCCTCTTTGAGATCCGGTCACTCATATATATATATATATATATATATATATATATATATATATATATATATATATATATATATATATATATATATATATATATATTTATTTTCTATTTTTTTTCTTGGTAGTACAGGATTATTGGTCAGTCAAGAAATCCTGCCCAACTTGCAAACGCAACCACAACCAAAATAATCATTATTATTTTGGAAAATGGAATATGGATGATAAATTAAAAGCACAAGGGTTAAGAAAGAACTTAAACATTTATATATATGTATATATATATATATATATATATATATATATATATATATATATATATATATATATATATATATATATATATATACATACATACATATATATACAGTGACTCACAGCTTAAATGATGCAGTCGCTATAAGAAAAGACTAACTGGTCTCGGTACCTCTTTATTTATTTGGAAAAAAAAACTTATTGAAATTAAATTAGTAAAGAGTCTTCTAAAAAAGTATGAATTACTTTTTGTCTTAAATATGCCTTACTTAATTAACAATAAATAATTAATCAAATCATATGCAATTTTAACATCACAGCTTAAATGTTGCAAAATAACAACAGGGGTCAAAACTTATCGCATTTTGAAATTTACGAAGGCGGCGTTACTTTGATTTCTTAGTGCAATTGTTTTTTGTTTTGTTTCACATTTTTTCATTCAATAAAACGAAATTGTTTAAGAATGGGTCGTCGAACTACAATTTCTGAGAGAAATTTAATTATTACTCATTACAGGAATGGATACAGCCAAAGAGACATAGCCAGAATGGTAAATAAATGTCCGTCAACTGTTCAGCATATCATTAAACGTTACCGGAATGAAAATAGAGTCGAGAATAAGTCAAGGTTCGCTCCAAATAAGATCTTCAATGAACGTGAAGAAAGATGTATTTTAAGAGAGGTATCAAATAATCCAAAAAAAAAGTGCGTCAAAGTTGTGCGCCGAGGTGGAACGACAGTTTGGAAAAAGGTGTAACCCCGAAACAGTTCGACGGATCTTGCGAAATAATAATTTACATGGTCGAACTGTTAGAAATAAGCCTTTCATTAGCCAAAGAAATAGACGCGTGAGATTGGAATTTGCCAGAGAGCATATCAATAAAGACTTGAACTTCTGGAATTCAGTAATATTTGCTGATGAGACCAAAATAAACTTATTTGGGTCCGATGTAAAAATATCAGTGTGGAGAAAGCCTAACGAAGAATTAAAATTGAAAAATATGAAAGCTACGGTAAAGCACGGTGGAGGTGGAGTGATGTTATGGGGCTGTATGTCATCTGCAGGAGTAGGTAACATGCATTTCGTCGAAGGGAATATGAACCAATATGTGTACTTGGATATACTAAGGCAGCATCTCGTCGCTAGTACCCAAAAATTAGATATTGAAAACAATTATCGGTTCTATCACGACAATGATCCAAAGCACACGTCATTTCGAGTCCGCAGTTGGTTGCTTTATAACTGTCCAAATGTTATTAAAACACCAGCCCAGTCACCAGACTTAAATGTAATTGAAAATTTGTGGCTGACATTAAAAAATAAAGTAAATAGTGCCCCAATATCAAATAAAACTGAATTAAAAGTAAAAATTGCTGAAGCATGGAACACTATTTCCCCCGAGTATACTAGAAAGTTAGTTGAATCAATGTCCAGAAGATTACAAGCCGTTATTGATAATGAAGGAGGCCCGACCAAATATTAGCAGGCTTATTTCAAATTCTACAGTTTGTTTTCTCTAATAATTTTGGTATATTGAATTTTGCATCGTTTAAGCTGTGACGTTAAAATCGCATATAATTTAATTAATTATTTATTGTTAATTAAGTAAGGCATATTTAAGACAAAAAGTAATTCATACTTTTTTAGAAGACTCTTTACTAATTTAATTTCAATAAGTTGTTTTTTCCAAATAAATAAAGAGGCACTGAGACCAATTAGTCTTTTCTTATAGCGACTGCATCATTTAAGCTGTGAGTCACTGTATATATATATATATATATATATATATATATATATATATATATATATATATATATATATATATATATATATATATGTATATATGTATATATATATATATATATATATAGATATATATATATAGATATATATATATATATATATATATATATATATATATATATATATATATATATATATATATATATATATATATATATATATATATATATATATATATATATATATATATATATATATATATATATAGATATATATAGATATATATAGATATATAGATTATATATATATATATATATATATATATATATATATATATATATATATATATATATATATATATATATATATATAGATATATATATATATATATATATATATATATATATATATATATATATATATATATAATATATATATATATATATATATATATATATATATATATATATATATATATATATATAATATATATATATGATTATCGGGAATCGGTCTGGACTTCTTTAAAACTCAATATTTCGTTATCGTTTGATAACTTCTTCAGGAGTAACTACATAATTAACACACTATTCTCTTTCGTCAAGGCATTAAAATATTGAAATATAAAACAAACAATTATGAAACAAACGAACAATCAATTAAAACACGTACGAAAATGCGAGTTTGTCCTGGAAACCAACATTCAACATCTCGATTTACTACAACAAACTGAGAGTAAATAGCCTCCGTACATATGCACTGCCGTGAATTCCAAACGAAATGGAAAAACAGCAACAGAAAAACGTCTTTAATTTACTTTATACTAAGAGGTGGCAAATCTTTATTTGTTATTATTGCTGTAATTGTAAATGATTAATACCTATTAATTATGTTGCTATATATAATACTAAGTTGATTAGTGTCTGATTTATAGTTAATTGACTTTGGATCCCTGTTGATATGGTACATTTCTTTAAAAAGTCTCCCTTTATAGTTGCTGTCATGAGCTAAGATTTTAACGTTGTTATAGTCAAAATTATGACCCGTTTTCAAATTATGTTGCACCACAGCACACGTATTCTTTCCCAATCGGGAGTCACTCCTGTGCTGTGTGAGTCTCTGTTTCAACCACTGACCTGTTTGCCCAATATAACACGCTTCACATTGTAAACAAGATAATCTATAAACTACAGAGTTATTATATAAAATAGGTGTTCTATCCTTTATTTTTGAAAACAGGTCAGAACCTCGTATGCTGTTATATTTCGCAATTTTTATATTTGGAAAATATCTGAATAAGGCGACAATTGAGTTTGTGATTGGCTTTATAAATTGTAGCTTCCTGTATATCCTATGCTGCGCAGGCGTCTCGTCAGTAGGGGCATCAACACTATCCGAATTATAAATTAATTTTCGTAAAATGTGTTTAGGGTAGGCATTGTTGACAAAAATGTTATACAGCTCGTCTAGGTTAACCTTAGCTCATGACAGCAACTATAAAGGGAGACTTTTTAAAGAAATGTACCATATCAACAGGGATCCAAAGTCAATTAACTATAAATCAGACACTAATCAACTTAGTATTATATATAGCAACATAATTAATAGGTATTAATCATTTACAATTACAGCAATAATAACAAATAAAGATTTGCCACCTCTTAGTATAAAGTAAATTAAAGACGTTTTTCTGTTGCTGTTTTTCCGTTTCGTTTGGAATTCACGGCAGTGCATATGTACGGAGGCTATTTACTCTCAGTTTGTTGTAGTAAATAGAGATGTTGAATGTTGGTTTCCAGGACAAACTCGCATTTTCGTACGTGTTTTAATTGATTGTTCGTTTGTTTCATAATTGTTTGTTTTATATTTCAATATTTTAATGCCTTGACGAAAGAGAATAGTGTGTTAATATAGGTGTATTAATTTTGTAGTTACTCCTGAAGAAGTTATCAAACGATAACGAAATATTGAGTTTTAAAGAAGAAAAGAGTTTTATTTACAGTCCAGACCGATTCCCGATAATCATATATATATATATATATATATATATATATATATATATATATATATATATATATATATATATATATATATAGATATATATATATATATATATATATATATATATATATATATATATATATATATATATATATATATATATATATATATATATATATATATATATATATATATATATATATAGATATATATATATATATATATATATATATATATATAGATATATATATAGATATATATATATATATATATATATATATATATATATATATATATATATATATATATATATATATATATATATATATATATATACTAAGTTGGGAATGTGGAATCTTTGGCACAATGATACTACTCAGTATATATCACCACTACACCAAACACTTTTTTTTTTTTTTTTTTTTTGCACTCGACGCGCGTTTTGCTAACCATGTTAGCTTCATCAGGAGCGATGATTGCGATGAGTCAATCATCGCTCCTGATGAAGCTAACATGGTTAGCGAAACGCGCGTCGAGTGCAAAAAAAAAAAAAAAGTGTTTGGTGTAGTGGTGATATATACTGAGTAGTATATATATACTAGTCTTGAATATTTGAGTTTACTACATATTCGTATGTTATCTCTCTTTAAATATGTCTAAAAAATACAATATTTTGGGGTTTAATAAATATCACAGATTTGAAAAAAATAAGTGATTAATATACTGGTAAAAACAAGATACTCTTAGTTTTATTAGTGTTCCGTACGGAACACTTATAAGATCACTTCGGTGTCTGTCTGTCTATCTATCTATCACACCCGATTTTCTCCAAAACTATTTGACATAGAAAGTTGAAATTTGGTACTAATATAGGAATTGATGGCCTCATCAGAGTCGTGTAGTTTTGAAAGTTAAATTTTGACTTAAGGGGTTAGTTTTGAGGGGTGAAATCGGAAGTGAAAAAAAAAAATTTTTTACTAGGTCATCGAGTGTGGTGTCAAATGAAAGCTTGTGAAAACATAAGTAAATATATATATATATATATATATATATATATATATATATATATATATATATATATATATATATATATATATATATATATATATATATATATATATATATATATACTGTAATACTTGCGCACACTTTTCTGTGTATTATTTTTAAAAAATCGCGAAAAATCGTTGTCCCCTACCTTATCTCGAAAAGTACTGATCAAAAAATTTTGAAAAAATTTTGGAATATTCTCCACGGGGTATAGATTGAACGAAAATTATCACGAGTGCATTACCTTTAATAATTTATCTGGTATATATAAAAAAAAATTCAAGGTCATCAGTTTTCAATAAAGATTGGAAACAAACTTTGTTGAAAACTCATTTGGGGTGTGTTTTGTGAAGTCACTGATCATTTTATACCACCGGCACCGTAACAAAAAATTTTTATTTTAAAAGCAATTAACGTACGGAACACTAATTAGGTAAGTTCAACTTGCACTTGACCGGTTATTTTTGAACTGATTCTACTTTTTACGTGATAGTGAGTGTACATACTATGAGTTATCTTATTTTTTTTTGTAGTTCCAAGAAATAAATTCGCATTGGCTCGAGTCCGGTTGTCTGGGGTAATAAATTCTGAAAAGTTTATTTTAAAAAAACTTGACTGGCTCTGCTAACACAAACAACTAATTGATTTTTTTGTTTTAAACCAATTCAACACGTATCCAAAATATTATGATTTGACATTAATGACCAAAACTAATTTGACTGCAAATTGATTTAAAACTTTCTGACAGTTATATCGATGTAAATCAAATATATATATTTTTTGAATAACCCGACATTTTTCGTGGCTTAAGGTTTTCAAAAAGGCAGGTGGTTACGTACCGATCTCACACGTGTCTTAAATAAATATATAAACAAATTTATCTTTTTGTCGCTTTGCTCAGCTTTGGGTAAGAAAGTACTTTTATTTACGACTTATTATTTTAGACAAATAAATTATAAATAAAAGATTTAATAAGTTACGTAGACGACTCGATTCCTTCCCCATACAGTACGATCATTTTTATAGAACTAGACTAAACGGTGGAACCTAAAATGGCTTTCCGAGATTTCGTCTACGATTGCACGAAGCATCTTCAGGGATCTTTACTCCCTGAAATTAAGACAATAAACTAGCTCGAAGAGACGTAAAACTAGTATGTATACACAATGACGCACCAAAGTTCATGGGGCAAGGGAACATAGCATAGAAAGAACATTTTTTAAGGAAAAAATAAAACACTATAGAGAGGGACTTCAGTCAACAAACAGTGGGGCATTAAATGATAGCCAAGGTGGCTAAGCCTTTCGAAGAAAGAATACATTGTTAAAACTGTAAAAATTTAGGTTCCATTCAACACAGTAAACTAAAAATCGATTAACGAAATAACAAACGTATTGTACCCAATTTAAAAAAAAATCACTCGGGATTAGAGGATGGGAGGGATTTCTCAATTTTTTTATTTTTTTTTCATTTACTTGTATTTGTTCATAAAAAGGCCAGTTAAATTAACAGTAGTAGAATCATTGTTTACTTCAGGGGTGCTCAAACTTGAACTGCTGGCGATCTACCTCAATATTGTTAGACTACGATCGACCGACTCTGAGAGGCTGCAAGTAAGTGTGATGCAGGATTGTCGTCTAGGTAGGGTGTATCGTGGCATAGATATTATTTTTCCACACAATATACATTTTTTTAGTCAAGGTAAGTGTAGGTCTGCTCTAAAATGTCAATGAAAAAACTCATAATTATTCAAAATTGCGAGTTTATTGGTTCCTACAAAACAAACGAGTTCTAGTGTCTAAACTTAACTAAAGAGTGACTTTGGATGTTGAAGCTTTTCACTGCATGTCCTCAGCATACTTTTCATAAGATGGTACGTAATTACCGAATGCTAATCGCAAGCATGATGACATATGTTCGTCAGTTAGTCGATATTTTGACTTAATTGTTTTCATTTCAGAAAATGCAGACTCGCACAAGTAAGTTGACCCAAACATTGCCGTCAGTTGAAGGGCGATTTGTCTTAGATTCGGATATTTATCTTCAGATATAAAACACCAGAATTTTGTATCAGATGCTGTGGCTTTGAGATGTATATCTGATATAATCTGCACTAACTCATTTTCAACAGAACATGAGTCCATGTTAAACTGACTTGCTATTTCAGTGCTAATTCCTCAATGTTTTTACACGAAAAAGGATAACTCATAAATGATGCGATATTTGCCAATTTACTGAAATCATAAAAACGTATTTCGAATTCGCCCAAAATATTTGATAATTCTGCCTCATAAATATCATAATTCAACTGAGGAATCCTTGCTTTCAAACACGGAAAATTTTTCAGATCCTTTCTTTTCAGTTGATCGATCATAAGTTGCAATTTACTTTTGAATGCGTTTATTGCGCTAATCATCTCAATAATAGTTTTTCCTTTACCTTGAAGCTCCAAATTAATGGTGTTTAAATGCATTGTGATGTCTGTCAAAAATTCCAAATCAGTCAGCCATTTTCAGTTTTTCAGCATCTGAGTGTCATCACCTCTTTCGTCCAGAAAAGCTGTTATTTCGGGCAATAAATCTTGAAACCTTTCTAGGAATTTTCCGCGACTCAACCACCTGTCATCCGTGTGAAGAACTAAATCAGTGTGTTCAGCTGACCCACTATCTTCCAACTGCAATTTAAAGGGCCGTCGTTGCAAGCTACGTGCACGGATAGAATTCACAATTTTTATTGCAATGCCCATAATCTCCTCCATGTTTAGAACTTTTGAACACAAAACTTGTTGATGTATAATGCAATGGAAGGAGAAAAATGAAGGGAAATCATCAATAGCTCGACACAATGCCACAAAACCGTTTTTGTTTCCAGTCTTTGCTGGTGCTCCATCGGTTGTAATGCACACTAGTTTATATATTGGTAGCTTGTAGTTTGTTACAAAATTGAAGAAAACGTCATATATATCTTCGCCACGGGTCTTTCCTTTCAGAGGAATCATTGTCAAAAACTCTTCCTTAGCCGACATGTCATTGAATACCATTCGAATAAAAATACACAGCTGGGCAGTGTCTGTCATTTCGGTGGATTCGTCGAACTGTAAAGAAAAGTATGTACATTTCATGATATCATGTTTTAGTTTATCTGCCATGTCCTGACTCATGACTTCAACACGCCTTGTGACAGTCGGACGAGATAACTGAAGTTCTCTAATAGCAGACATAATCTCTGTTTTATTTTTAAAATCTTCAAATAAAGTCTCACCCGCTTCAATAAATGCTTCCTTCACAACCAATCCATCATCAAATGGTTTCTCGTGTTTCGCCAATATATGAGATATTTTAAATGACGCGATCGTTGCAGCTTTTGATTGTTTGGCTGGTCTTGTGAATATGATTTGTTCTTTTTTCAAACAAGTTATCAAATCACGTACTTTTTGTTTTCTTAATTCACTCTTTGACAAAAAATCCTTTTCATTATTAAAATGATAAGTTTTACTTTTCTTCGCTGCACTCATTTATTAATAAACTTTGTATCGATGTATCGCCTTCAAGTTACAACTCAGACTGACTCCTATTCCTGCAGGCGCAACATTTATATCGGCGCGAACGAAGTCTCGAATGTTCCCGTCAAACACGCCGCCCGAAGTTTCTAGAAAAATCGGCGGGAATCAAAAACGCGGCTTTTCTTTGACAAGTACCGCGCGTTCCTCTGATAAAGCCGCCTTTTGCCGCTAGCAGGGGGTTATTACGATAAAAGAAAGTGATGAGGGGGTTATTCTGGCCTAATTGTGGATCGAATAAATTTTAGTAGTTTATTCATTACATTTTGTTTTAGTTACCTAAAACAAAATCTGTGAATAGTTCTATATCGGAATTTTTTTCTCGAGATCGACTCAAAAAGCACTCGCGATCGACCGTTTGAGCACCCCTGGTTTACTTAATCTTTAATATCGAGGACATTATTGTATTAATAGGATTGAAATAATTATTAAAAAAATGCTCGCATTGCAACATTCACTTTATATAACAATGCCGTTAATTAGGTGGTTTACCTTAACCAATCACAGGTGTGCTAGCCGATGTGCATTTCTATTGGATAAAGTGTATACAACTGTATCATTAATAATGGCATTGTAGGTGGAATAGAATTTGCAATTATTTATGACTGAAATTTGTTTTGGTCGTTTTAATCATAGATAAAAGTAGGTAGTTGCTTCAGGAGGGAAAAGCAACTATTAAAAAGATAATCCCTCAGAATTTTTAAATGCTTAATCGATTTTAATAAGTTTCTCAAATTTTTTAAAAACTTATTTTCACTAAATTGCAACAGACAAACTTTCAGTAGAAAAGTTTACAATCTCTTGATTTCGTAAATAATTTTTTTGTGTTGCTGAACAACTCTCCTATCACTAAAAATATCGTATATTTAAAAAAAATATTTATTTTCTGATATATTTAGTAAAATACGTCTTATGATATCTGGAAATATTCGATGGAATTAGTGAACATCGCTCTCTTTTTTTTGGTTTTAGCTCATTTGGAGATTGAGTAACATCAGTTTATCGATGTCTCGTTTATATGTCATACTCATACACTCCCGTCTAGTCACTAGTAATTATGCTTTTAATGAATGATGGATCAGAATCTCGAGTGGAAATCATCTTGTTACTGAGTTCAATATGTTGACTTTTGTAATAAATTCAGTTCTGTTAAAATAAGCCTAACAGCAAGTTGTAAACCCAAATTTTCCATAAAATGGTTTAAACGGATCCAAATGATATTGAGACATCTTTCGTTATCTCATAAATAGTGTATTTCGTATTTTCTTTGACCACTGTTCTGATTTTGTCTACGTTTTCGTCAGTTTTTCATGTTGATGGTCCAGGTTTTGGATCTTCTATTTCTGATTCACAGCCATTTTCGAAACGCGAATATCACTCATTTGTTGCCTTTTTCGATATAGCACGGCCACCATAACACTTTGGTCACATTTTTAGAGTATCAGAACGATTAATTTGATTCTTGAAATAGAGTAACACAAATTCGGTGTTTAATACTTTTTCCCATACTAAAAAGCGAACAATAGCAAAAGTTAATGTTAACAAAGCGCTGAAATTTGAAGGGAATGTTAATAATGTGTGTGACAATCTACGAAAAAATATTACGCATGTACGTTTTAGGCGCGAAGTTTAAATTGAGTAAACCGGGTATTTTTGGATGATGATAGTATATCCGCAATATAACTTCTTTTTTTTATTTCTCGTACCCGTAATTCAATTAACTATTTCAATTTTATTCTGCATTTGGAACTTTTGAAACCTTTACGGATCATATGGGAATTTTTATGTCATACTTAACTTTATTGCACTTTTAATTTAACGACCATTGACATTTATGGCTACTTTTTAAGTTTTATAACTTTGTGCGATTATTCAGTTTAAATGATTACCTCAACACAAATTATGTTTATAATATTGGATAAGATTACATTAAAAATTTACCGAATGGTAGTCAAGTGCATACTTTAGATTTTAAGTTCATTTCAAGATGTGATTAATGAAATTTACCACCCATGTTGATAGTTTCTGCTCCTGATTTAAACCATTAGTGCATACTTGTCACTACAAAATACTATTTAAACGATGTCTTTTGCCTGAGTGTATTCTTGTTAAAATGGAGGCTACTTAAGAGTACCTAATTCGAGTAGAAGACCTTGTCTTCCATATAACTACCAATGATAGAATATGTTGGAGTGTAAGTTTTTAGAGTTTTCCTGTAGGTAGGGAATCTCGCTTCCTGATTGTCGTTTGTTGTACCCGTGTTTGGCAATTGATATATAAGTAGCTTCGCCTTTAGTGTCCTTTTTTTTGGTTAAGTAAACGCTAGTATCCATATGTCCTCCCGCCTCTTGAACCTATCTACGCCATTATTTACAACATATATTTGTTAAAGAGGAAAAGGATAGAGGATTTTACCGATTTTTAAGCCCCACAAAATTTGCCTGCAATTGATAAATTAAATAGTATAAAGTAAAATGACAATGAATATAAAGGGACATTTTTTTCAAATTTGATTGGTCTGGTTAGACTAAAAGTAAGCTTTGCTTGGACCTCTTTTTACTTCTCTTGCTAGGCAAATTGTATTTGTGAAAAGAATTATATTCAGATTTTTTAATTTTTTCGGGGTTCACGAAAAACATAGTTTCGAATTTCTGCCGGTCTGTCTATTTATTAGTTGGATCACCCTCAAAAGAAATGATGTATCAATTTTAAATTTCGTATAAATATTATTTGACGTAGGGATGGAATCTATAATCTTTGAGCGATATCGCTTCTGAGCAAAGAAATGACATTTCGTGTAATCTCGAAACTACTGTCAGAATTTTTCTTGGTTATTAGTAAACTAATTACGAGGCTGGTTTGAAAAGTCCGTGCAAAAATAAAAACTACTTATGTGTTTGGGGTAAACCTTTTTTATTTTTCGACATAGTCTCCTTTTAGGCTTATACACTTCGTCCAACGATGTTCTAGTTTGTTGATCCCTTCCCAATAATAGGATTTGTCCAAGTCTGCAAAATATCCATTAGTGTCTGCAATCACCTCCTCGTTTGAATAAAATCTTTGTCCCGCCAGCCATTTCTTCAAATTGGGGAACAAATAGTAGCCCGAGGGAGCCAAGTCTGGAGAATAGGGGGGATGTGAAACGAGTTGGAATCCTATTTCCATTAATTTTGCAACCCCAACTGCTGAGGTGTGTGCTGGTGCGTTGTCGTGATGGAAAAGGACTTTCTTGTGGGCAATCGCGGGCGTTTTTCTTGCAGCTCGGTTTTCAAACGGTCCAATAACGATGAATAATATTCACCTGTAATAGTTTTACCCTTTTCCAGATAGTCGATGAGGATTATCCCTTGCGAATCCCAAAAGACAGTCGCCATAACCTTTCCGGCCAAAGGAACGGTCTTCGCCTTTTTTGGTGCAGATTCCCCCTTGGTAACCCATTGTTTAGATTGTTGTTTGGTCTCAGGAGTATAGTAATGTATCCATGTTTCATCCACAGTGACGAAACGACGCTTAAAGTCCTCTGGATTCTTCTGGAACAGCTGCAAACCATCCTTGCAACACTTCACACGATTCCGTTTTTGGTCAAACGTGAGCAATCGCGGCACCCATCTTGCGGATAGCTTTCTCATGTCCAAATGTTTATGCAAAATATTATGTACCCGTTCAGTCGAGATGCCCACAGCACTAGCAATCTCACGCACCTTAACTCTTCTGTCATCCATCACCATATCATGGATTTAATCAATGATTTCTGGAGTCGTAACCTCCACAGGCCGTCCAGAACGTTCAGCGTCACTTGTGCCCATATGGTCAATCCGAAAATTTTGAAACCACTTATAAACTGTTCTAATCGAAGGTGCAGAGTCACCATAATGTTTATCAAGCTTCTCTTTAGTCTCCTGAGGCGTTTTGCCTTTCATAAAGTAATGTTTAATCACCACACGAAATTCTTTTTCGTCCATTTCTTGAAAATCACTCGACTTCCTTGATTCACACGAATGCCAAACACAAAGAAATAGACTAGTATGGCTGAAACTTGGTGTGCGTTCATTCAAGAGATGCTACTAACTAAACATGACCTCGATACGCGCCGGTGGTGCCATCTCTCGGACTTTGCACGGACTTTTCAAACCAGCCTCGTATAGGCAATATTTTTTTATAGTCCAACGTATAGCAGGCCGAGAAGGGGTAGAGGAGTTGTGTCGAATATATTATGTTATTTGTCCTCTCCACGGTTTTTGGAGACGAGAAATCACCTCAAAAAAAAATATTGATAACTTGCATTTGCAAAGGAATATTTAGTAAATATCTTTATCATTTTTTACTATCCTTGTTAAAGAAAAGTATTTCTCTTTATTTAGTGATGATGTGTGTGTCAAATAACGTAAGATTATTTGATATTTGATTCAGGGTAGCGCTAAATCAAGCTAATTTTAGTTCCAAACCTAAGTCTAACATCTCAGTTTTTGGATTTAACTTCAGTATTTAATATTGTACCCTAATAAAAAGTTAATAGTTTCCCTTTCAATCAGCAACAAAAAACATAAAAGGTCTCAACTGCCTGGCAGGCGACACTTGTTAAGTACATAGGTTTTATGATCAAGGTTTACGTATTTAACTTCCTCCGATTATACAGCCCATTAAATTTACTATAAGTAAACATTTAGCAGAACTTATTAACCTTCGGCAATTAAAATTGTTTTAATACGTCATAAAAATAATTTGTTTGTGTGGTTTAAATTCTCAGGGTGTTCCTCAACGTTCAAAACAACCCTTCTGGTACGAGATCAAGTGTACCGAAATTAACATTCACATTTGTAGTATACGTACATGGAACGGTTTTGTTCAGATTAAAAGTCATTGTTTTTGAGATGGAAACCTTGTTAAATTATATTTTTCCTTCCGACATTTTGCCTTCGATTACAGCGTAACCACTGGTTCAGCAAGGTTAAAGCGGCCAGGTGGAGAGTCAATGGATACAATGGGCCTTTTGTTAGAAAGAAGAGAATATTAAAGGAAGAGAGACGTATAGACAACGCTTTAGGTAGAAAATTAAGGTTTGAGGGATGGTTCAATTTTCGATTTCCCATTTTCGTGAAAATTAAGCAGATGACTACGGACCTCTTTTTTATAATGCAGTTTTAAATGTATAGACCCTTCCCAGGACAATAGCGACAAGAATTGTTAATGGGGGTGGGCTGTCAAAGAAAAAACCCTTTCCAACAACGATGTTTTAGAAATTGAATATAATAAAAATATCAGTAATAGGGGAGAAGGGACTCTGGATTGAAAATAAAACTTCTCTTACAACGGAGCTTTAAAAGCTTGGATCCTTTTCCGCAACATAAAAAATCATTGAGCAGGTGGTTTACTTAAAAAAAATCCTTTGCTCTCCTGAAAAATTAAAAGTCAGAGCACTGCCTATAGCAGTTGGAGGAGGCGCACTTTTTTAAATCCATAAGAATGGAGATGGCATATGTTCACTGGCTACACCACTACACTAAGCTATCTTAAACATCCTAGAATCAAAGGGATTCCTGTAAATACATCATGCAATTATAGGTTAAACGTAGAACGATCAATTTATTTGGATATTTATTCTCAATTTCTCGGTTATTTTTAAAATTATTTTCAGGATAATATCTCTAATCTTCAGTTTTCGCAGAACAGCAACAATCTAAAAATTTACCCTTAAACTCCGCCTCCACATTAAATAAAGAATAATACTGCCAAGAAAAGTTTATTTTCTATAAGTTTTTTTTTAATCTACAAGTAATGTCGTAATATAGCAGAGTGTCCCTCTCCCTCTCCCTCTGCCTCTCCCTACCCCTATCCCCCCTCTGTCTCTCCCTACCCCTATCCCCCCTCTCCCCCTCTCTCCCTCCCCTCTCTCCCTCACCTCTCTCCTTCCCCCTTTCTCCCTCTACCTCTCCCTCCCTCTCCTTCTCTCCCTCTCCTCCTCACTGAGAGCCAAAACTCTGCTATTGCACGACAATGTCAGAGTTCACAGCTCATTATCGAAAGCTTTGGATAAAGCATAGTACTGATTTAGCGCACTGCGACTTCTTTTTGTTCAACCATCCGAAGAAAGAGCTCCGGATGATGAGTTGAAGGCCGTCCTAGAGTCGTTTATTCTGGCTCAAATAAAAGGATAAAGTCGCTTCGCCGAATATAACCTACAGAAAAATTTCATAATAAGTTTTAAAAAGAGCCAGTTTAAAATTATTCTTTGTTTGATTGAAAGTTACTGTATTTAGTATTTTAGGGTCAAGAAAAAGTAAGATGGTCTACTATGTATAAATTATTTTTACTAATATTTCCTTCAACTTATGAGACGATCTAACGGCTATAATATCATATTTAAAAATCCAGAATTTCCTGTCTCTTATTTAAAATAATCTTTTAACTTTCTAAAAAAACTAAAACAAAAACAAGAAAAAATTGTTAACATTAAACTGCCGCACTTACGCAAACATTCATCCATGTCAGCTGTACTGAAGTGGATGGACATCGGCCCTTGTATGAACAAAAGCGGTACTTTTGAAACCGGATATGATTTAATCCGTTTATACTACACAGACTAAGTCACCATAATACGAAAAAATGTTTCCAGATTATATAACGACGCTCTTAATATTGGTAATTGCATAAATTTTAGTCTAATGCATACCCACTAACTTATATAGGATATTTTTTGCCGCAATGACACTACACAACAGCCTTCACCACTACACGAAACATTTTATTCTTGCACTTGACCTAAATTTCGCTAACCCTGTTAGCATCATCAGGAGGTAGGTAAAGTGCTTGCTGTAATAAGATAACTGTTGTCTAATACTTCGACCTAAAAACTATCCTGTATTCACAATTCATTATTTCTTTTCTTTTAAAAACAGAGACTGAAGCTGTTTACCCCTGTGGACGTTTTGGCATAAAACTTATAAATAGTAATATTTTCTGTCATGAATTATTATCTATTTTATGTGTACAAAGCCTATAATTATTGTTTTTTTTTTGAGCGCAGGTAATTTCCACACCACTAATCCGTTTATGACCTAGACATATTTAAGGGATTGTAATTGCAAAAGTAAATTCCACACCGAGTACTTTTAGATAGAGGATGAGGGTTGATAAATGGGTGGTGATACGCACCGGCCTGTTCAATTAAATCATTATTAAACCCTTCTACATATCAGTTTAGTACATATTATTAATTTGTGATTATTACTCGGTTGTGCATATATTTTTTAAAGTGTTGCTAATATGGAAGCAAAGTTAATAAAAAGTAATCGAGGAAAGGACATGTTATGTGTGAATTACTACACTTACTTTCGACAAAAGGTGCTAAAATGTGGAGAAACATTTTGGAGATGTTCAAAAAAAGATTGCAAATCAAAAGTCTTCACCGTTGGGCCCAGGAATTTAGTTACCAGAAGTGAAGGACTTCATACACACGAAGCCGACACCAAGAAGCTGAATCGACAAATAATTAATAATTCCTGCAAAAGAAAATCCGACAAGAACTACAAAACACGCTGCCTGAAACAGTAACAGAAAAAGATGTCGAATATATTAGAAAAAACATTTATAACCATAGACGAAAATTTTTGCCAGGACATAATCCAAGAAGTGCTGAGGAGATGCATAGTGTTTTAGAGACATTTGAAATCAAAACTAGAAAGGGTGAGAATTTTCTATATATCAATGAACTCGAAAGTGGCATTATTGTTTTTTCTTGCGCTACAAATGTCAATATGTTGTGTAAAATATCCAATATATATATGGACGGCACCTTTTCATACTGCACTAAATATTTTACATAGTTATTTACAGTGCATGGTTTTGCAAACGGTCATTACATTCCATTATTATTTTGCTTATTGCGTGATAAGAGAGCTGAAACATACAAAAACCTCTTCACATTATTAAAATGTAAGATTTATTCAACAGATACACTGTATTTCAATCCAGAGAAAATTACTATTGACTTCGAAAAATCTATTCATAAGGCAGTATCTGAAGTTTGGTCAAATGCTAAAGTGTTAGGATGTAGATTTCATTTACACCAATCTTGGTTTCGTAAGATACAGAATCTAGGTCTAGCTAAAGAATATTGCGACAAAAATTCTGAAATTGGTCGTTGGTTAAAGTATTGTTTCGGCTTGTCCTATTTAGCACCCGAAGAATTAGGTGACCGTTTTGCATACGATTTATATTCTATAAAACCTGAGGATGAACGTTTAAATAAATTTTGTGATTACCTACTAGAAACGTATGTAGAGGAAAGAGCCGATTTTCCAGTTGAAATATGGGCAGAATCGCGTCCATCTTTAACTCGAACGACTAACTGTTGTGAGTGCTTCCATTCCCATCTAAATAATTCTTTTTATTCTACACATCCGTCTCTGTATACTTTTATTGATAGGCTGAAAGAATTTCAGATTAACGTATATATAAAAATACAAAGTGTCGACGAGTCTAAAATAAGTAATAATCATAATAATCAAAAATTAAAACATTTAAAAAAATCTTTATGAACAAAGACAATTAGGAAATATTAATCGTTTCCATTTTTAGTGTTCCGTACGGAACACTTATAAGATCACTTCGGTGTCTGTCTGTCTATCTGTCACATCCGATTTTCTCCGAAACTATTTTACATAGAAAGTTGAAATTTGGTAATAATATAGGAATTGATGGCCTCATCAGAGCCATGTAGTTTTGAGAGTTAAATTTTCACTAAGAGGTTAGTTTTGGGGGATGAAATCGGAAGTGAAAAAAAAAATTTTTACTAGGTCATCGAGTGTGGTGTCAAAAGTATATATATAATGTAATACTTGCGCGCACTTTTCTTTGCCTTAACTCGAAAAGTACTTATCAAAAAAATTTTAAAAAATTCTGGAGTATTCTCCACGGGGTGTAGATTGAACGAAAATTATCACTAGTGCCTTACCTTTAATAATTTACCTGGTATATAAAAAAAAAAAACAAAAATTTCAAGGTCATCAGATTTTAGTAAAGATTGGAAACAAACTTTGTTGAAAACTCATTTGGGGTGTGTTTTGTGAAGTCGTTATTTTTCTCAACCTGTTTTGTAAATATATAAATAGATATGTATAGGTTTGTAGCATTGTCTAGTATATGTAAGGAAATTTGTCCAGTTGTATTTTATGTATTTAGCAAGAATTTCATGTTTTATCAATATTATTCTACTATGAAATAAAAACATATATTTTTGCAAATATCTAATCTAAAATTTTCAATAAAAACTGATTTAAAAGAAATCCGTCCAATTTTATTTAGATGAATAAAGCATAATTATATTTCCTTGGTGTGGAAATTACCTGTAAGATTTAAGCACCCTTATAAGGTTAGTGTGGAATTTACCTGTTGTATTAAGGGCGCAGGTAGTCTTGTTGTGAAATTTACTAACGCCATTTTTTGTTTATTATGTAAAAGTACCTAATAAAAAAAACATTATAACATCCCAGTGCGAGGTTGTCACGTTGGTAATACTTAAGAGATTTCTGTCAATTAATTTTAAATACTTTAAAACTCTCAATAACAAAAATCGAAGGACACCATAACAAATGGAGACGATGTTTTTAATGTAATGTCAATTACAACTTTCGAGACTATATTAAGTCTCGTCGAAATTGAATGAGGAATAGGGGAGATTGGTTTAATTCATATCATTTTTCTTTCACCTACTAAATAATAATCAGGACGATATTGAGTGACGAGAGTTACGAAACGAAGAATGTATAGAACTAAATAAATATGTTTAAAACTTGAAGATTTATGTATGAGAGAACGGCAGCTTAGACAACTAATTTTAAAATAGAAATAGCTGGTATATTTGAAGATGTGGCTTTGTTTTAATCTGGTTATAGTACTCACTAAAATAAAGTCACTTAAAAAAATGGGATTTTTTCGAGATATCGATTATTATCGATATAACGATAGTTATCAATGTATTACAACAACCTGCATTAGTGGTGCATCAGCTAATTTATAACATTTGTTCCATTATATGTCTAGTTGTGGTAGCAAGAGTGATAGTGTATTTTGACGCACGGTCGGAAAATATATTTAAAACAAACAGTTGCGATTGATTTTTGTGTTAAATTTCCTGAGATCCATCCAAAGGCCTACGTTGATGATTGATTATACCTTAGTGAATTGCACGAATGGTGTATTTAATGTTCTATTAAAAGTTCAGTTTCATTTTAGACCGAAGGTGTAGGTTATATTTCGCGACGATATAATCATTACCTATTAAAAATTATGCACCCAATTTAGAGAACATCCAGTATGTTTTCTTTTCTTAAATTATAAAATTTCAAGCCTCTCGAATGTACTCCAAGATATATTTTTTTCTTTATAAGTGTGCATTACGTTTAATAGTTGGTACGTTATAATCACCTTTCCCCTTATTTTTAATTTATGAAAGTCATCGAATGGTCGATACTTTTGCTTCGTGGTCGAGTATACCGCCAAGTTAACGAAACAAATCGACGAACCCACAACACTTGACCCTTACGTTGCATTCGATCCATGTCACTTCATCAAAGTCTTTTTCTTAAGAAGTGAATGGGTAATCAATGGGGTGGCCGAATTCTCTGAATTATGTCTGATTTCCATTTAAAAAGTTATTTTTGCATAATTATATTTTCTATTATGTATAATAAATATATTGCGTTAGTTCGTAAGTTCGTTTTAAATAAAAATATTGATAGTGTTCGTCATTCTGGTAAAGCAGGAATACCCATAAAAACTATTAATGGTATAAATAGAAGGAAACTGTGACCTTTAAGTCCAAACCTACCTTTCTCACCGGTGTCGGGATTATTTTATTCTCTTTGGAGTAATTTAAACTTTTTGGATTTAGGCTGATTCTCACATTCCTGATAAATCTAATACATACTTCATGTTACAAAGTGACCGAGTTGTAACTTATAACTTGCATCACTCAGAAGCAGATGGAACCCGTGTTTTTAGTGTTCCGAATGGAAGAAAGTCTTCTTGATCTGTTTTTTTTTAACCACCAATCCGGAGATTTACACGGTCACCGTAAATCCGCCGTTAGGTTCTTCCGACCATAAACTGCTTTCGACATCGAGTATCCTGCCAATCAGTGACAGAGAGGCGCCTAGGCCGCGCAAGATTTGGCACTATAAATCTGCTAAATGGGAAGATCTTATGGAATACTTTCGAACTTTCCCTTGGATGGACGTTTGTTTTCGATCCGATAACCCATCTGACTGCGCCAGGGAGGTCTCCGATGTTATTTTGGCTGGTATGGAAGCTTACATCCCTTTTTCGAAGAAATGCTCCTCCAACGGCAAGCCTTGGTTCGACCGAAAATGCAAAGAAGCTGTTGCTTCTAAACATATTGCCTACCGACAATCGCGTGAAAATCCTAACACCGTAAATCGAAACATCTTTGTTCATGCCCGGAACAGATGCAAGGGAATTATCGACGAAACCAAGGAGGCACACAATCAACGAATTAGAAACAAACTTCTCGCTTGTCCCAACAATTCCAGGTCCTTTTGGGCAGTCGCTAAGGCAGTTAGTCAAAATTTTACCAAATCCACCATACCACCACTCACAGGGCCAGATAATTCCATTGCAACCACACCTGTTGAGAGAGCGAACTTGTTGGCTGAACTCTTTGCTTCACATTCTACTGTCGATTTCCAAGGAAAAACACCACCTACTATTCCCATATTGCAGTCAAGGATGCCCGATGTTGTCTTCAGACAGCGCATCATAAAGCGTATTTTAATGAAGCTAGACACCAAGAAGGCTTCTGGCGCTGACGGAATATCTGCCATAGTTCTCAAAAACTGTGCAAGGGAACAGCAGTTTTCTGTAGACTTTTTAACCTATCCTACAGAAAGGGAATATTTCCGTCCTGCTGGAAATGTGCCACGGTTCAGCCGATACCTAAAAAAGGTAAGAAGACCTTGCCAAATAACTACCGACCAGTTGCACTGCTTTCAATAATATGGAAAGGTTATCAATGAGCATCTTCTAAAATATCTTGAACGATTCAATATTATTAGCGATCACCAATTTGGTTTTCGTAAACATAGGTCAACAGGAGATCTTCTGACTTATGTAACACATGTTTGGAACAACGCAATTGAACACTTTGGAGAATCTCGAGCGGTTGCTCTCGACATATCCAAGGCATTCGACCATGTTTGGCACGATGGACTGTTGGCTAAGTTGCGCTCTTATGGTATGTCTGAAAGGTTCTGTTTGTGGCTTTCATGTTTCCTCAGAGAGCGTTCTTTACGAGTGGCGGTCGACGGATTTCTTTCTAACACCCTCACTATCAACGCCGGTGTGCCCCAGGGCTCCATACTGTCCCCTACTCTCTTTCTCATTTACATTAACGATCTGCTGGAAAAGACCGGGAATCCAATCTATAGCTTTGCAGATGACAGTACGCTTGTCTCTTCATTCACCTTGAACGCTCGGACATCGGCTGCTCAGGCGAATATCCGCAGACAGCAGGAGGTCGTTCAACTTAACAAAGACCTGGAAGAAATTCTATCTTGGGGTGACAGTAACCAAGTGGAATTTAACGCTACAAAAACCCAAGTGGCAGTTTTTTCTAAAAAAGTTAACGTTGCTGAACCCGACATAGTTATGTCGGGGCACTCCATTCCCCTAGCATCGTCGCTCAATTTGTTGGGCGTTAGTTTGGGAGCAAATATATCTTGGCATGAACATGTTGCAGGCATAGCAAGGAGAGCTTCTCAAAAGTTGGGAATATTATTTAGAACCAGAAAGCTTTACACCCCACAACAACTGTTAATTCTTTACAAAGCCCAAATTCGACCAACTATGGAATACTGCTCCCACGTTTGGGGCTCCGCTCCCAAACATACACTGCATTTGTTGGATTCTGTTCAGAGAAGAGGGGTCCGTCTGATTGGGGACCCGGAATTGACCGGCGGCCTTGATTCGCTGGAACATCGAAGAACGGTTGGCGACTTGAGTCTGTTCTACAAGTATTTTCATGGAAAGTGTTCGAAGGATGTAGCCCGCTTAATTCCTCCCAAAGCGGTGCATGTTAGAAATACACGTCGCGCCGGTGCTTCGCATCCGTATGAGGTTCAGCTTGTTACTCCGCGTACGACGCTTTTCAAGCAATCTTTTATATGGAGAACGTCATCCCTTTGGAATAATTTGCCCAGCGCTGTGTTTCCCACCGAGTACAATTTACAGCGATTCAAGAACAACGTGAATCGCTTTTTCCGCACTCGTGCCGCTCCTGGAGCGCTTTAGGGACTTCCCTGCAGCACGTGTGCTAGACCAATAAAAAAAAAAAAAAAAAAAAACACATGGAATCACTTTGGTGTCCGTTTGTCCGTCTGTCACATCAGATTTTCTCCGAAAATATTTGCCGTGTAGTTTTGAAAGTTAAATTTTCACTTAATGGGTTAGTTTTGGGGGTTGTAATCGAAAGTGAAAAAAAAAATTACCAGGTCATCGAATGGGACGTCAAAGAAAAGTTTGTGAGTGCATTACATTTGATAATTTGTCTGGTATAAAAAAACTATTTGAACGCCAAATTGGGAAGGTTTATTTCGTCGAAAGTTGTAAATTGAACTGGGACTGATAGCTACTGCTGTAAGCATCGAGACAAAGTAATTTTATTTTATTTTTTTATAATCAAATAAATATTTAGATAGTAAATATTTGTTTTAAACTTTTACCATTAGATCTTAGATTGAGTTAGATTGATTTATTAGGTAGCTAAGATGCTACATGTCACATGGAACGTTTTGTCTTATTCTGGTTGGTCTGATTAGCTTGCT
Organism: Pachyrhynchus sulphureomaculatus; assembly: GCA_019049505.1. Lineage (NCBI taxonomy): Eukaryota > Metazoa > Arthropoda > Insecta > Coleoptera > Curculionidae > Pachyrhynchus > Pachyrhynchus sulphureomaculatus. The sequence continues at coordinate 3,578,362 of CM032453.1, read as the reverse complement.
GAGAGAATATCTGACTAGTTTTAATCTGAGCTCTTAATTCTTTTACTGAAAACTCATTTGAGGTGTGTTTTGTGAAATCGCTGAGCATTTTATACTTTCGTAACAAATTTTTTTATTTTAATGGCAATCACAGTACGTATGTAAGTCCAACTTGCACTTGACCGTTTTTTTTTTATTTATATTAGAAAATAGAGTAAATAATTTATATCGCAGTATTAAAATGTCTCAAGTGTGCTGAAAAATGTATACATAGATTTTGCTTCTGTTAACCTCGCCATTAATTGTAGACACTTTTTCCATAAATAAAAATGTCTTTAAAACCGGTCGACATCACCTTTCTAGAAGACGACTGAGTGATCACCTTCTTTGTAGGAGGAAAGCCCTTATCATATTAGCTCCTGTTTCGAAGAAGGATCACGATAGAACATCCAATTCTCAGCGCCTGTGACAATGTGCGAAAAATAACTCTCATCGTTCTCTAAGACGGCCAAATATTTTTTAAAATCAATTATGAAAAATATTACTTAACGTCTGTAAAAAAATATTTGATGAAGTAATTAGGGAATATTAGGGAAAACTATAACCTGTTTAAGGAAGTCTCAAAGAACAGAGAAAGTAATTTTGGAGAAGAAAAGATGGAAATAATCCTTAATACGTGGAAATTAAACAAATCACTTTCGAATTTTTGAAGTGGTTTCATTGCTTAATATATTTTTTAAATACTTATACAAGTATAACAGACCAAGTTACTTTGGAGGAGAAGGGATGAAAACAATCCTCAATACGTTGAAATTAAATAAATCATCAGTTTTTTGAGGTGGTCTTATAGTTTAATAGTTTTACAAAATTCATATACAAATACCTATAAACTTGTGACTGTAAAGAGTGATTTACGAGCTATAGCTTACATTTGGCTAAAACATTTTAACCCTTTCTCATATAAATACTTGAGTGCCTATTGAAAATGTTTCTGACTTTAAGAAGTTAGTACTTAAGAACTGTTCATTTTCGATGCAAGATTCGACGAGGAACAAGCAAAAAGCTTATAAAATGGTCGAAAGAAAATTGGACATTAAGACTTTTTACACATTGCGGCGTTTGCGGCGCGAATTACCCCTTGCGATATTTAGGGACACTTTAATATTTAAGTCGGTTGTACAGTAATAATTTTCAGTGTGAGCAAATAGTATCGAGGTTGGTAGATCGTTCAAATCGTGTCGCAACCAGCTAGTGTGCGTATTAAGTCGGTCAAGATTAAGAAATCCACTAAATTATTATTATTTTTCAAGAAATACAATTGGTACTAGCGCTAATGGGATATGTACTATCGGTCTATCTACTTTTGTTATTATTTTACTGATTTTTACAAGTACCTGCTGATTGATAGTTTGGAAAACTGCAGGATTGGTCTGAGATATAAAGAAAACAACAAAAAATGGTCATTTTACTCGTGTATTTATTTATTTTTTTAATATTTTTACTATAAAGATGGACAAATCTAATGGCTATTATTGAGTCAGCGCCTATATTTGCTTCCTTTTTAGTACTGAAAAGTACCAAATTAAATCGTAAAATAATAAATAAGGAATTCCTAAACAAATTGAACATATTTTTCGAATAACTTCCAAACTTTCTACGTTTAAAAACTTCTCAAAATTTTGACGGATTCCGGGACTGTGCCATTATTTTTATACTAAATGTTCTTATGTTCCTAATGTAGAAAGGGATATCTATTGTCGAAAGGTCGCCTGCTGTTTATAGAGCTCTCAAAATGATATTCTCGACAAGTGTTGTTGATGGACCCGACACAGGTTTATCTGAAAAATTGACGTTTAAAGCTCTCTTGGCTAACGCCCATGGGTGTAATAACCGTTATTAAAATTTGGGATTTTTTCATAGTAACAATATATTTTAGTTTTCAATTCACCGTCAGCTATTAAAATATTTAATCTGCTACACAGTGTAAATTAATTTTTATAAAATGGAACAAATTATATTCGAAATTCATTAGTTAGGTACTATTTTTAACAAGTATTTCAAAATTCGTCTGTTATGTAAAAATAGTATACAAGAATTTTCTTTATTTGGTTAAAAAATAAAATAAATATATACAAACTTTCTCTGTTGCTTAATCTTTGCTACTTTTGTTTGGAAATAAAATATTGCCCCTAATTTACGGATTTTGCCGAATAAAGGCTGACTGTATTTGTAAATGGGTAATGCAGTTTTAACTTTTAACACTATTAAAACTAGACTAACAATTAACAAATTCACTTAAAAGTTTATTAGCCTCAAGTGTATTATAATTAACATTTTTTTTGAATCAACTGCGTTGCATTTCGATTGCTAATTAAAAGAAACTGTTTAGGATATTTTGTCTTTGTTGCTTCTGTTCAGTGTCATAAGTTTCTCAATCTTTTGAAAGAGTTAAGGAAAAGGAATGTTAAAAAAGAATCACCTACTTCTTCAAAGGATACTAATTAAATATCTACATTCACATTTTCTTTTTGATTTAGATAAGTCAGTGACATAATTTCATAACTCTCCTTTATACCAATGTCAAAAAAGGGACTGCAAATCAACAAAAATCACTCTCGATGAGAAATCTTGGTTTTTGAGATTGAACCACGTCAATTTGGAGTAACTTTGCGACGTTTTGCTTACGATTGCTCGAAACATCTTCGGAAGTCTTTACTCATAAAGATTAGAACACCGAAAATTCAGTGTCATCTGCAATCGTAGGCGAAACGCACTCCAAATTGAAATAATCTAATCCCAATAACTACGGGGGTGTTCAAACGGTCGATCGCGAGTGCTTTTGGAGTCGATCTCGAGAAAAAAATTCCGATATAGAACTATTCACAGATTTTGTTTTAGGTAACTAAAACAAAATGTAATGAATAAACTACTAAAATTTGTTCGATCCACAATTAGGCCAGAATAACCCCCTCATCACCTTCTTTTATCGTAATAACCCCCTGCTAGCGGCAAAAAGCGGCTTTATCAAAGGAACGCGCGCTACTTGTCAAAGAAAAGCCGCGTTTTTGATTCCCGCCGATTTTTCTAGAAACTTCCGGCGGCGTGTTTGACGGGAATATTCGAAACTTCGTTCGCGCCGATATAAATGTTGCGCCTACAGGAATAGGAGTTAGTCTGAGTTGTAACTTGAAGGCGATACATCGATACAAAGTTTATTAATAAATAGTCCAAAATGAGTGCGGCGAAGAAAAGTAAAACTTATCATTTTAATAACGATTGGGAGGAAGAATTTTTCTTTTGTATGGTAAAGGATAAGTGCATTTGTCTCATTTGCCGTGCGTCAGTTGCAAAACCTAAGCGTGGGAACTTAGAGAGGCATCATAAAACGGTTCATAAAAACTATGAAAAGGATTTTCCGTCAAAGAGTGAATTAAGAAAACAAAAAGTACGTGATTTGATAACTTGTTTGAAAAAAAGAACAAATCATGTTCACAAGACCAGCCAAACAATCAAAAGCTGCAATGATCGCGTCATTTAAAATATCTCATATTGGCGAAACACAAGAAACCATTTGATGATGGATTGGTTGTGAAGGAAGCATTTATTGAAGCGGGTGAGAGTTTATTTGGAGATTTTAAAACTAAAACAGAGATTATGTCTGCTATTAGAGAACTTCAGTTATTTCGTCCGACTGTCACAAGGCGTGTTGAAGTCATGAGTCGGGACATGGCAGATAAACTAAAACATGATATCATGGAATGTACATACTTTTCTTTACAGTTCGACGAATCCACCGATATGACAGACACTGCTCAGCTGGGTATTTTTATTCGAATGGTATTCAATGACATGCCAGCTAAGGAAGAGTTTTTGACAATGATTCCTCTGAAAGGAAAGACCCGTGGCGAAGATATATATGACGTTTTCTTCAATTTTGTAACAAACTACAAGCTACCAATATATAAACTAGTGTGCATTACAACCGATGGAGCACCAGCAATGACTGGAAACAAAAACGGTTTTGTGGCATTGTCTCGAGCTAATGATGATTTCCCTTCATTTTTCTCCTTCCATTGCATTATACATCAACAAGTTTTGTGTTCAAAAGTTCTAAACATGGAGGAGATTATGGACATTGCAATAAAAATTGTGAATTCTATCCGTGCACGTAGCTTGCAACGACGGCTCTTTAAATTGCAGTTGGAAGATAGTGAGTCAGCTGAACACACTGATTTAGTTCTTCACACGGACGTCAGGTGGTTTAGTCGCGGAAAATTCCTAGAAAGGTTTCAAGAATTATTGCCCGAAATAACAGCTTTTCTGGACGAAAGAGGTGATGACACTCAGATGCTGAAAAACGGAAAATGGCTGACTGAATTAGCATTTTTGACAGACATCACAATGTATTTAAACACCATTAATTTGGAGCTTCAAGGTAAAAGAAAAACTATTATTGAGATGATTAGCGCAATAAACGCATTCAAAAGTAAATTGCAACTTATGATAGATCAACTGAAAAGAAAGGATCTGAAAAATTTTCCGTCTTTGAAAGCAAGGATTCCTCAGTTGAATTATGATATTTATAAGGCAGAATTATCAAATATTTTGGACCAATTCGAAATACGTTTTTATGATTTCAGTAAATTGGCAAATATCGCATCATTTATGAGTTATCCTTTTTCGTGTAAAAACATTGAGGAATTAGCTACTGAAATAGCAAGTCAGTTTAACATGGACTCATGTTCTGTTGAAAATGAGTTAGTGCAGATGATATCAGATATACATCTCAAAGCCACAGCATCTGATACAAAATTCTGGTGTTTTATATCTGAAGATAAATATCCGAATCTAAGGCAAATCGCCCTTCAACTGACGCCAATGTTTGGGTCAACTTACTTGTGCGTGTCTGCATTTTCTGAAATGAAGATAATTAAGTCAAAATATCGCAATCGACTAACTGACGAACATATGTCATCATGCTTGCGATTAGCACTCGGTAATTACGTACCATCTTATGAAAAGTATGCTGAGGATATGCAGTGCCACGCTTCAACATCCAAAGTCACTCTTTAGTTAAGTTTAGAGACTAGAACTCGTTTGTTTTGTAAGAACCAATAAACTCGCAATTTTGAATAATTATGAGTTTTTTCATTGACATTTTAGAGCAGACCTACTACACTTACCTTGACTAAAAAAATGCATAGTGTGCGGAAAACTAATATCTATGCCACGATACACCCTACCTAGACGACAATCCTGCATCACACTTACTTGCAGCCTCTCCGAGTCGATCGATCGTAGTCTAACAATATTGAGGTAGATCGCCAGCAGTTCAAGTTTGAGCACCCCTGGTTTAAACGCTTTAAGGGGTTACATACACCTTGAATTTTCAAAAATTCGTTTTTTTTGCGGATTTTCTATAATTCTAAGAATTATTAAAAAAAAATTTAAGAACATCCCATTCCATTACAAAGTTATAGCACTAAATGTGATGTTGAGTTAGATTGAGACAGCTACCTGTTTTCAGACACTAATCTACAATATTACTCGGTCAATTTTTAATATTTTTAAACTTTTTTAGTAATTACTTTTTCTACAAAATGTCTGGAGTTTTTTTTAATGTTTCTAATAGACATTTGTTTTTATAAATAATTAAACATAAATTTTTTGGTCGCAAATTGCATATTAAAGTTTAAAGCACCGTAATTTATTTATTAAAAAAAAAAACCCTTCGACAATTTTAAACTACTACATTATTTTACAAGATTAATTTTTATTTTTGCAGACCGGATTATTTTTTGTGAAGTTATCCTGCGGGCAAGAAGGTGCCATAGTTTTCATCAGTGGTCCATTTAAGCTGATAAAAAATAATGTTAATATTTAAAACATTAAAAAAAAATTCTTATAATTTAAAGTATAATAAAAATTTATATTCGTGATTCTTTTGTATTATTCACTCAATAACTTTTAAAATATTTTTTTTAAATATATGTATGTACATACTTATTGTAACGCCCAGGTATATGTATCCCTTAAGGAAAGCCTGGAGTCGCTCAAGGATGATGCTAGGTCAGAGCGTCTCAGCTCAAATTTTGTCGATTGTTAAAATTCGTCTTCTTCTGCAAACCGACCGTCATCTTTCATGCAGATTGCTTAATATACAAGAGGAAAGTGTATCCGAAGCTTATTCCCCCACAGCCTGACACCCAAACAAAAGCAGCAACCGGTGAAAGCCTGCCGAAACTTTATCGATAGTAAATGCGGACGATTATTTTCTGTAGAAAATAATCACAGGCGATGAGACGTGGTGCTACCACTATGAGTTGACCACAAAAAGGCAAAGTGTGCGGTAGTAGTTAGCCGAGACCAAAGAAACTGCGACTGACAAAGTCAAAAAGACGGTCAAGTGCAAGTTTTTTTTTATTGGTCTAGCACACGTGCTACAGGGAAGTCTCCAAAGCGCTGCAGGAGCGACACGTGTGCGGAGAAAGCGATTCACGTTGTTCTTGAATCGCTGTAGATTGTACTCGGTGGAAAACACAGTCCTGGGCAAATTATTCCAAAGGGATGATGTTCTCCATATAAGACTGCTTGATGAGCGTTGTACGAGGAGTAACAAGCTGAACCTCATACAGATTCTCCAAAGTGTTCAATTGCGTTGTTCCATATGTGTTACATAAGTCAGAAGATCTCCTGTTGATCTATTTTTACGAAAGCCATATTGGTGATCGCTAATAATGTTGTATCCTTCAAGATATTTTAGAAGATGCTGATTGATAGCCTTTTCCATGACTTCCGATATTATTGAAAGCAGTGCGACTGGTCGGTAGTTATTTGGCAAGGTCTTCTTGCCTTTTTTAGGTATCGGCTGAACTATAGCACATTTCCAGCAGGAAGGAACTATTCCCTTTCTGTAGGATAGGTTAAAAAGTCTACAGAAAACTGGTGTTAGTTCCCTCGCACAGTTTTTTAAGAACTATGACAGGTATTCCGTCAGGGCCAGAAGCCTTTTTGGTATCTAGCTTCATCAGTATACGCTTTATGATACGCTGTCTGAAGACAACATCGGGTATCCTTGACTGCACTATGGGAATAGTAGGTGGTGTTTTTCCTTGGAAATTGACAGTAGAATGTGAAGCAAAGAGTTCAGCCAACAAGTTCGCTTTCTCAACAGGTGTCGTTGCAATAGAATTATCTGGCCGTGTGAGTGGTGGGATGGTAGATTTGGTGAAATTTTGACTAACTGCCTTAGCGACCGACCAAAAGGACCTGGAATTTTCGGGACAAGCGAGAAGTTTGTTTCTAATCCGTTGATTGTGTACCTCCTTAGTTTCGTCGATAACCTCTTTGCATCTGTTCCTGGCACGAACAAATGTGTTACGATTTATGGTGTTGGGATTTTCATGCCATTGTCGGTATGCAAGATGTTTAGAAGCAACAGCTTCTTTGCATTTTCGGTCAAACCAAGGCTTGCCGTTGGGAGGGCATTTCTTCGAAAAAGGGATGTAAGCCTCCATGCCGGCCAAAATAACATCGGAAACCTCTCTGGCGCAGTCAGATGGGTCGTCGGATCGAAAACAAACGTCTAACCAAGGGAAAGTTCGAAAATATTCCATGAGATCTTTCCATTTAGCAGACTTGTAGTGCCAAATCTTGCGCGATTTAGGCGTCTCTCTGTCACTGATTGGTAGAATACTCGATGTCGAAAGTAGTTTATGGTCGGAAGAACCTAACGGGGGATTTACGCTGACCGTGTAAATCTCCGGATTGGTGGTTAAAAACAGATCAAGAAGACTAGCGAACTCTCCGTCTCGATCAGGGATTCGTGTTGGTTCGTCAATAAGCTGTGTTAAGCCACAACTGATTGAAAATGATTCGGCTTGTCGAACTAGTGTTCCGTACGTTGATTGTTTTTAAAATAAAAAATTTTCTTACGGAGGTATAAAATGATCAGTTACTTCACAAAACACACCCCAAATAAGTTTTCAACAAAGTTTGTTTCCAAACTTTACTGAAAACTGATGACCTTGAATTTTTTTTTTTTATATACCATATAGATTATTAAAGGTAATGCACTCGTGATAATTTTCGTTCAATCTACACCCCCGTGCGGAATATTTCAGAATTTTTTTAAAATTTTGTGATCAGTACTTTTCCAGATAAGAGGAGGGGGCAGCGATATTTCGCGATTTTTTAAAAATAATACAAAGAAAAATGTGCGCAAATATTACATTATATCTATATTTTTTACTCGTGTTTTCACAAGCTTTTATTTGACACCACACTCGACGACCTAGTAAAAAAATTTTTTTTTCACTTCCGATTTCACCCCCAAAACGAACCCCTTAAGTTAAAATTTAATTTTCAAAACTACACGGCTTTGATGAGGCCATCAATTCCTATATTATTACCAAATTTCACATATAGTTTCGGAGAAAATCGGGTGTGACAGGGATGGGACAAAGGAATTTGTTCCCTAGGGCACCATAATGAAGGCCGTGGGTACAATGGAGCGACTTTGCAACAGGATTCAGCGGGCTCGACCGGATCGATGAACTGCAATGGATTTTTTCTTGCTTCGTGATAACGCGCCCACTTACACGGCTGGGATTGTATTTCAGCACTCCACATTAACAAAAATAAGGTCCACATTAAGAGTCAATGATAATTTGGCATTAAAACCACTGTCACGCCCGAATTAAACATGATCTCAAAAAAAGATTTTTCTAATTTTTTTTTTCTTTTTTTATGGGTCTAGCACACGTGCTACAGGGAAATCCCTAAAGCGCTACAGGAGCGACACGTGTGCGGAGAAAGCGATTCTCGTTGTTCTTGAATTGCTGTAGATTGTACTCGGTGGGAAACACAGTCCTGGGCAAATTATTCCAAAAGGATGATGTTCTCCATATAAAACACTGCTTGAAGAGCGTTATACGAGGAGTAACAAGCTGAACCTCATACGGATGTGAAGAATTAGCGCGACGTGTACTTCTAACATGCACCGCTCTGGGAGGAATTAAGCGGGCCACATCCTTCGAACACTTTCCATGGAAGTGCTTGTAGAATAGACTCAAGTCGCCAACCGTTCTTCGATGTTCCCGCGAATCAAGGCCGTCGGTCAGTTCCGGGTCTCCAATCAGACGAACAGCTCTTCTCTGAATAGAGTCCAACAAATGCAGTGTATGTTTGGGAGCGGAGCTCCAAACATGGGAGCAGTATTCCATAGTTGGTCGAATTTGAGCTTTGTAAAGAATTAACAGTTGTTGTGGAGTGTAAAGCTTTCTGGTTCGAAATAATATTCCCAACTTTTGAGAAGCTCTCTTTGCTATGCCTCCAACATGTTCATGTCAGGACATATTTGCTCCCAAATTAACGCCCAACAAATTGAGTGACGATGTTAGAGGGATGGAATGCCCCGACATAACTATGTCGGGTTCAGCAACGTTAACTTTTTTAGAAAAAAAACTGCCGCCTGGGTTTTTGTAGCATTAAATTCCACTTGGTTACTGTTACCCCAAGATAGAATTTCTTCCAGGTCTTTGTTAAGTTGAATGACTTCCTGCTGTCTGCGGATATTCGTCTGAGTAGCCGATGTCCGAGCGCTCTTTTCCAGCAGATCGTTAATATAAATGAGAAAGATAGTAGGAGACAGTATGGAGCCTTGGGGTACACCGGCGTTGATATTGAAGGTGTTAGAAAGTTGTAATAGTTTCATATGGCTATATGAACGTCCTAAACGTTGTATGAAGGTTGGAGGGGACTATGTAGAACATCTGAAGTAATAAAATGTTCAATTTTAATTTTTCTGTTTTTTATTAAAACAATTCGGGAACTTTTTGGACAGACGGTTCATCGTATAGCCATAATTTCCCCGAAGGATGTTAGTGGATGAAACTTTCTCTAAACTGATGAACTGAAAGCTACTATAGAGTTTCAGGCCGCAAAAAAAATTTTTTTTATATTGCATAAAACGAATTGAGAAACACTGGTCTGGATATATTAGTGTAGACGGTAGATATTTAGAAAAATACATATTTTTTTTAAGCTCTGCGAGTTTTGTTTCATAGCTAGGTAGATAGCTTGTAAAAGCACAGTTTGGTTTCTTTTTGGAGGGTACATTTGAATTTCTTGTAAAAAGTCCTTTCATTTATTGACCAACCTGATAGGATTTAAATTTTTTTGCTTTTTAGTGCCGAGAAAAAATATTTTGACCTTTGCCACAGTGGATTTGGATCATTTAGAACATCTATCATATGGGAATTTTCTTTATTGCTTAATTTAGAAAAAACTGAACTTATAGGTGGATTCTGCATCACTTGAAACCCAAAAAATTATTTCGTTTAGCGGGGAATTTGAATTTTCTAAAGTTTAAAGTACAGCAATTACTCTGTAAAAGGATTGAAAATATTAATTAGGAAAAAATGTTTAGAATTTCATTTTATGGTCGATAGGATTTTTGTTCAATAAAAATATGATCGCAAGGAGATTTTTTATTTCTTGAATTTGAAATACATTGGCTAGATCGATAGAAAAATTTTAAAATTTACTTGTTGATTCCAAGTAATGTTTTACTTCTTTGACAATGGCAAAAAAACGCAACTGTCGCACGAACAATTATCATAGTATGCAGTTTAAGTTTTTTGTTTTTTTTAATGACACTTTAGCGTCACAATTTGATTGCAAACTAATGAATTAATATTTACTTAAGATAACGAAAACATTGATTATACCACACATAAAAAATAAATAAACTTCAGACACTTCACATATTACATACACAAGAAAACCAACCAAAAAAATTTTCTATTTTGCATTTCAACTTGGCCACCGAATTGTTCGTTACTGTAATTTTTTTAAAACATTTTTTTTAACATGTGCGGAGTTTTTTTTACCAATATCGGAAATTTTTAATTATTGATTGTAAAATTAGTAAATTAGAACAAATGTTTAAATTCTTGCACCAATATTTTAAATTCAAAAAATAAAAAACCGGTCAAGTGGAAGTTGAACTTGCACAATTAGTGTTCCGTACGTTGATTGTTTTTAAAATAAAAATTTTTGTTAGGGTGGTATAAAATGATCAGTGACTTCACAAAACACACCCCAAATGAGTTTTCAACAAAGTTTGTTTCCAATCTTTACTGAAAACTGGTGACCTTGAAATTTTGTTTTTTTTTATATACCAAATAAATTATTAGAGGTAATGCACTCGTGATAATTTTCGTTCAATCTATACCCCGTGGAGAATATTCCAGAATTTTTTTAAAGTTTTTTGATCAGTACTTTTCGAGATAAGGCTCGGGACAGCGATTTTTCGCGAATTTTTAAAAATAATACAAAGAAAAGTGCGCGCAAGTATAATATTATATATATATTTTTACTCGTGTTTTCACAAGCTTTCATTTGACACCACACTCGATGAGCTAGTAAAAAAAATTTTTTTTTTCGCTTCCGACTTCATCCCCCAAAACTAACCCCTTAAGTCAAAATTTAATTCTCAAAACTACATGGCTCTGATGAGGCCATCAATTCCTATATTACTACCAAATTTCACCTTTTTATGTCAAATAGTTTCGGAGAAAATCGGGTGTGACAGACAGACAGACACCGAAGTGATCTTATAAGTGTTCCGTACGGAACACTAAAAATATCCTTCAGGCTTGTCCTTGAAAACTGACAAAATATGATTTTTATCCAATCTATCTAAAAGTTTGCATGCTACCAAGAAATGAAATTTCTAACATTTTTTTCCTAATAAATGTTTTCCATATACTCTTGGACTTTAAACTTTAGAAAATTCAAATCTCCCGCCAAATGATAAATAACAATCGGCACTGCAAATTCATTGTTTGAGTTTCAAATGATGCCGAATCCACCTATATAGTTACTTTTCTTCTAAATTTGATAAAAAAGCATTGCAAGTAAAAATTATGGAATCGGACACATTATATAGTTTATTAATTTGTCGGTTTTAAAGTAAGAAAATTATAAACTTAATATTGGTAACTTATTCAGTGGGGAATCTTGAAACACACAATCATAATAATTATTAAGTCTGGCATTGTGTTTCATAATTTCATGACTCGGCGATTCAGCGAGAAAATATGAATTTAACACTGCGAATTAAAATATAGAATTGCGCAATTCAATAAAATTAGCAAAAAGCAACGTTCACTCTGACATTATACTATATTTAGTATTAATTTTAGATAAATTATTAAATAGGTCAACATACGAGGCTGGTTTGAAAAGTCCGAGAGATGGCACCACCGGCGCGTATCGAGGTCATGTTTAGTTAGTAGCATCTCTTGAATGAACGCACACCAAGTTTCAGCCATATTGGTCTATTTCTTTGTGTTTGGCATTCGTGTGAATCAAGGAAGTTGAGTGATTTTCAAGAAATGGACGAAAAAGAATTTCGTGTGGTGATTAAACATTACTTTATGAAAGGCAAAACGCCTCAGGAGACTAAAGAGAAGCTTGATAAACATTATGGTGACTCTGCACCTTCGATTAGAACAGTTTAGAAGTGGTTTCAAAATTTTCGGACTGGCCATATAGGCACAAGTGACGCTGAACGTTCTGGACGGCTTGTGGAGGTTACGACTCCAGAAATCATTGATCAAATCCATGGTATGGTGATGGATGACAGAAGAGTTAAGGTGCGTGAGATTGCTAGTGCTGTGGGCATCTCGACTGACGGGTACATAATATTTTGCATAAACATTTGGACATGAGAAAGCTATCCGCAAGATGGGTGCCGCGATTGCTCACGCTTGACCAAAAACGGAATCGTGTGAAGTGTTGCAAGGATGGTTTGCAGCTGTTCCAGAAGAATCCGGAGGACTTTAAGCGTCGTTTCGTCACTGTGGATGAAACATGGATACATTACTATACTCCTGAGACCAAACAACAATCTAAACAATGGGTTACCAAGGCGGAATCTGCACCAAAAAAAGCGAAGACCGTTCCTTCGGCCGGAAAGGTTATGGCGACTGTCTTTTGGGATTCGCAAGGGATAATCCTCATCGACTATCTGGAAAAGGGTAAAACTATTACAGGTAAATATTATTGATCGTTATTGGACCGTTTGAAAACCGAGCTGCAAGAAAAACGGCCGCGATTGGCCCACAAGAAAGTCCTTTTCCATCACGACAACGCACCAGCACACACCTCAGCAGTTGTGGTCGCAAAATTAATGGAAATAGGATTCCAACTCGTTTCACATCCCCCCTATTCTCCAGACTTGGCTCCCTCGGACTACTATTTGTTCCCCAATTTGAAGAAATGGCTGGCGGGACAAAGATTTTATTCAAACGAGGAGGTGATTGCAGACACTAATGGATATTTTGCAGACTTGCACAAATCCTATTATTCGGAAGGGATCAACAAACTAGAACATCGTTGGACGAAGTGTATAAGCCTAAAAGAAGAATATGTCGAAAAATAAAAAAGGTTTACCCCAAACACATAAGTAGTTTTTATTTTTGCACGGACTTTTCAAACCAGCCTCGTACTATTGAATTTTTTCGCAGATGATATTAGAATTGATGTCTTCGCAGTATATCACCCATGTCATGTCCTCTGTTTCAGTAGGTATATTAAATAAAATATATCTATATGTGTTATATAAAAATATTTATTTATTTTTTAAAAAACACTAACACACTCTAAAATAACTAATCATGATTAACACTTAAAACAGTGTTGAATATATAAATACTCATAATCATTCAAAAGGCGTGCAATAAAATCCTGCAATTTTACAGAAACAATATTAACCACACTATATTAATCATATCTTTGTCCTCTACTTCATTAATCATAGCCATGATAGTGTGGATATATCGTGCTCACCCTAATAAATGAGATCTTATAAATAATAATAAAGTCGTGGATAGAATAGAAACATAATAGTCAAAAAATACAAATATACATATATATAGTGAGGAATTAACGATTTTAAAAAATTCAAGTATTTTTTTAGATGCATTACTGTTCAAGCATCCATTAATATAATCATCTAATTCATTCAATATATTTTAGCGCAACATTCTCCCTAAAATTAGATTATTTTTACTTAACCATATTTGCCCCCATATCAAAAAGTTAATGAGTTGTGAGATTCTTATATTTTTATTACACGTAAAGATGAGTCATAAATGGCAATTTTCATGCAAAACCAACTGAGATTCCTGCAGATTCCGAGATTAAAAAAGGAACCAAAAACTATATATTTTTAACATGGTGCCTAAAGATTTTTTTTATTCAATCTATACATATTCACATAAACTTGTGGGATAGCTTTTAAGCCAAAAATAGGCTATTGTAAGAAACATTGTTGCTAAAGACTCTACTATTTACATTTGTGTACAACATATCGATATATTTCGTTAATAGTAGCTGCTGGCAATGGCTGTCTCATGAAATTTTACATCTATTTACAAAATTTTAACCTAACAACTAAAAAAAATCAATTTTATTAACACTGATACGATCTAAGACACAAATATAGGCAAACGTCTATCGTTCTTGCATCGGAAATAGGGAAGGTTAATCTTTTAGTAAATATTCAAAAAAGTTATCACTAAACTTAAATATTATACTGAGCAGTCCAGGTCTCACTAACCGCACCATCAGCACTACTGCAACCGGTCACTGAAGTGCTGCCAGGAAATATAGATCTTTGTTGCATATACTGGTAAGTTGGTACATACTGACTGTTATTGGCGTAATATGTAGTTGTGGGTATACTAGTTTGATAAGAATACAACCCAGAGGAGTTCGTATGACCATACCTTTCACTTTTTACTGAAGAAGCTTGAAGATCATGGTATCTACTGTAAGGGCTTGTCTGGTCATCAAACGAATTGTGAGAAGATAAAACACTTTCTAAACAAGGTCTTTTAGACTTGTAATTGTTGTTGCTTTCCTCATCTTGAGAGTGTTTATGATAAGTTGAAAAATTTTGAAAAGTTCCTTCCGAAGGTAAATACTGATCCAAATCACTACTATCCAGTCCATCGTCGGGACTATACATGCCATAACTGCCATCCAAATCTGGCATACGATGATAACTGTCTAAATCTAAACTATGTGGATCACAAGACTTTAAAAGCTGATGTGAACTAATCTGAGGACTATGTGGTTGAGAAGAACAGGTAGATGGACTTGTAGAACTATGACTTCTTGGGCTACATGGTGAATCTTCTTGTTTCAAAGATCTGGAAAATGAGACGTTTTGGCCATGTGGTTGGTGATGTGGTGGTTCAGATGATTTGTTCGGTTTTCGGCGTCTAGGTTGATATTTGTAATCCGGATGTTCTCTTTTATGGATGATACGGAGTCGTTCTGCTTCTTCTATAAAGGGTTTTTTGTCGTTTTCACTAAGAACCCTGAAACAAAAGAAAATAAGGTAAATTAAAAGTTATAATAATAATAAATATATATCATGGAAATACGAGGATGGATTGAAAAGTTCGCGGTCTCACCAAAAAATAATTATAATATTTTTATTATAGTACCCTCAATAAGTTCGTACTCTCTTTGGTTGCCACAGTGTAAAATTTTGTTGCTGTAGTATTTGTGGTTTTTAGGTTAGAACGAGTTTAATGAGACCAAATGCAGCGTTTTTGGAAAAATGGAAAATGTTGAACAATGTGCGATCATCAAGTACTTGTTTAAAAAAAGATTAACACCAAAGGAGAGATCCACGATGATATGATAACAACACCAGGGGAATCTACTCCGTCATATACCACTAAAAAAATGGGTTGCAGAATTTAAACGTGGACGAGAGAGCATCGAAGATGACTCTCGTTCTGGCTGGCCCACGAGGTCTACGACTGAACAAAACATCGGCAAAGTGTGTGATCTCATATTGAAAGACCGTAAATTAACTATCAGAGAGATTGCAGACACTATAGGCATCTCGTATGAACGAACACAAAACATCATTGCCAACGAACTCTGATTTTCTAAGTTTTCCGCTAGGTGGGTGCCCACATTGCTTTCAGTTGAACAAAAACGAATTCGACTCACGATTTCTCGCGACTGTTTGGAGATGTTTGAGGCTGATCCGCAAGATTTTTTTAACCGGTTTGTGACAATGGACGCAAGGTGGTTTCACCACTATACTCCAAAGTCAAAACAACAATCCAAGTAGTGGAAAAAATCTGGTGAACCGACCCCAAAGAAAGCGAAGGCAATTCTGTCGACTGGAAAAGTGATGGCATCAGTTTTTTGGGATACTAAAGGTATTATTATGGTGGACTACGTTCTGAAAGGCAAAACAATAAACTCGACTTACTATTGCACTCTTTTGTGTCGTTTATGTCAAGAAATTAAAGAGAAACGCCCAGGATTATTGAGAAAGAAAGTTTTGTTTCATCAGAACAACGCTCGCGTTCACACGTCTGTTGAGTCCATGGCTCAAATTCGTGATTGTGGTTTCGAATTGCTGCCCCACCCGGCTTATTCTCTTGATTTGGCACCTTTGGACTTTCATCTGTTTCCAAACCTAAAAAAACACCTCGGTGGCCAGAAATTTTCATCAAATGAAGAAATCGAAACTGCAGTTAACCAGTATTTTGAAGACCTTGAGAAATCTTTTTTCAAACAGGTGCGGAAGCGTTGGAAACCAGGTGGAAGAAGTGCTTAAAACTAGGTGAAGGGTACGTCGAAAAATAAAAATATTTTTATACGTATTTTATTTTGTTTTCTTGACTAGGCCGCGAACTTTCCAATTCATCCTCGTATTATCGTTTAACGTTCAACGTCTGTCTGTGGGGATTAGTTTTGAAACTATTTGATTTTATAAGTGTAAAAGTGGAAAATAGGTATATAAATAATATTTTATAAATCGTCTTGTTCCCTTGATTCCCTAAAAGTAAGAGGTTTATATTTATTTTATTAAATATCTACTAAAATAAATTTAGTATACACAGCTGCTTTTTGATTTTACAAGTTATTGAATTAAGACACCAGGAAATTACAAAATAAATAAAGGGTTGCATTTGACTTGCTTTATTAGAAACACACCGGTTTTCTTATCAAAAAGAAAACCCTACAAAGAAGAGGGGAGATAACTTAACAAAAAACATGGCTGTAAAAAACCATATAGTAAATATACATCTATTCTGTTACAGATTACAAAATATTCAGATAGATCATAATATGTTAAAACTTCAAATCCGGAATAATCCTGCATTCGGATACATAATCTATTTGAGTTAGTACGACCATACCAAAACATACACATTGATTGTTTGAGTAGTCATGTTAATATCTTGGGTTATTGCAAAGGTCATTTAAGAATACAAATTAGACAAGTTTAAGCTCCCTCTTAGAGTACGCTTTCAAACGTCAATATATTCTGTGATAATACCAAGATTCTTTTTATTTATCTACCTAGCCATACAAATGATTTCAGCAAAAAAACTGCGTAGTTGTCAAACTACCGTCACTGTTCTAAGTACTTTGCGAAATTTTCGTTTTGCAGTTTTCCTCATTTTATTTCTTCCAAATAACGAGCGAAAAGAAAATGAACAGAAAGTTATTCATGAGAGAATTTAATAGACATACGACAATGTTCATAGTATTTTCAAGTAAAACTGTAGTCTAGCTAGTCCGATGGATCCGAGATAAGGTAGCTTGCTGAAGAAGTTAGTTGCCCCAAAACTACAGTTTTTTATGCCATGAAAATTTGTGTATATAATAAAATATTCTGTACCATGAATTCCCGAACTCCTTACACTAGAACAGAAACTGGAGAAGAAAGAAATTTCTTAAAAACATTTTGGCCACTTTAGCGAATGATGAGAGTTACTTTTAGCAGTTTATGACAAACGACGACATTTGGGTGTTCTATTGGTATCCTCCCACGAAGTAGGAGTCGATGCGATAGGTTAATAAGGACCCTACACCTTCCAAGAAGGCGAAAACTCAGTTATATCGTCTGGAAAATTGCTGACCGGTTTTTTGGACTGCAAAGGAATTGTGCCTATTCAATATATGGAAAATGGGTCCGCAATTAATGGAGGAGTTTACGGAAGGACAATCCAAAACCTGACGCAGGTCATCAGAAAAAGCATCCGTATTCATGGAGAACCAAAACTTTGCAACAATAACTTCCAGGTCCACAAGGCTCACGGCCCGGAGCTGACAATTTTCCTTAGATGATCCGCTGTATCATCGTTTTTTGAGGCCCAACCAAAAGATTTTTTTGATGAAATGAAACAATTCGAGAACGCTGGACTAAAATATTAATGTAGACAATAGTTATGTAGAAAAACTAGCCGTGCCCGCGGCTCCGCTCGCGTGGACTTGATTCACTACTATCGTCACTGCTTATTCCTTATGTTACCTAACGTAATAAAATATCTGCCATTATTTCCCCTTATCTCCCATTATTTCTCCTTATCTCCCATTATCTCTACATAATTTCCATTATCTAGGCTTATCTCTGCTCATCTCTCATTATTTCTCCTTATCTCCCACTATTTCTCCTTATCTCCCATTATCTCACCTTATCTCCCATTATCTAGGCTTATCTCGACTTATCTCGCAATATTTCTCTTTATCTCCCATTATTTCTCTTTATCTCCCATTATCTCACCATAACTCCCATTATCTAGACTTATCTCTACTTATCTCCCATTATTTCTCCTTATCTCCCATTATCTCACCTTATCTCCCATTATCTAGGCTTATATCGAATTATATAGAACATATGTATAAATTTATAAAAACACGTAAATCGGATAAGTGGTTCTCAAGTGATACGCGCACTAACGGACAGAGAGATGTTACATTTTGTATATATTATATTCTTGGCTACATGATATTGTTCCATATTTAATGCTTTAGGCAGTGTATTGCAAGAGAACGCGCTAGCGGCAAACTTTTTCCGATTTGATTCACTGTTATCGTCACTGCTTATTCCTCATGTTACGTAACGTAATAAATATAGCCTATAACCTGGCCAGAGAACATATGTATGTTTTTAAAAAAAAAACACGTAAATCGGATAAGTGGTTCTCCAGTAATAAGCGCACTAACGGACAGACAGAGATACGTTGTATTTTATATATATGTTATTATAGATGTAATAAAATATATATCTATAATCTGGACAGAGAACATATGTATGAATTTAAAAAAATCACGTAAATTGAATAAGTGGTTATCGAGGATAAGCGCACTAACGGACAGACAGAGAGACGTTGCATTTTATATATATTATAGATATAGATTATTATTATTATTATTATATAACCTGGCCAAAGAATATATGTATGAATTCAAAAAAAGACAGGAAAATCGGATAAGTGGGTTTCGCGTGATAAACGCACTAATGGACAGACAGACAGTCAGAGAGACATTGCATTTTATATATATTATAGATTATAGAAATTCTCTGCTACATAATATTGTTCCATATTTAATGGTTTAGACTGTGTATTGCAAGGGAACGCGCTAGCAGCAACCTTTTTTCCGACTTCATTCACTATATTATCGTCACTGTTCATTCCTACAACACCTATCGTAATAAAATATAGCCTATAATCTGGCCAGAGAACATATGTATGTTCAAAAAAAAAAAGTATGTAAATCGGATAAGTTGTTCTCCAGTGATAAGTGCACTAATGGACAGACAGACAGTCGGAGAGACGTTGCATTTTATATATATTATAGATATATATTTTTTAAGCTTTATGAATTTTTTTTTTTCATAACCAGGGAGATAAAAAACTCGTATTTTTAAATATTACTTATTTTAAAAAACATTTACGATATTGTTGGGTATGAAAAATCTCTATAAATGTTTATTTTAACATTTAGTAAGTGCTGGTTTTTCTTAATTTACTTGTTAGTAATACTAGATAATATCTTAGTCACAAAATAAGAATTAGCACCTGGTATAAAGAACAATTCATGTTAAACGCATCGGCATAATGCGAGGCTTCACTATTATAAGTAATTATCACAAATAACCCGAACGTAATTCCTTTTCATGAGAAATAACGAAAAAAAATATAAATTCATTTAGCAGTCTTACGCTTGTATTAAAAGTTTGTGAGATACAAAATAAGTACTCGTACCATCTCAGTGGTGCCGACTACCGATCATCCGACTAGTACACAACATATCTCGCTCTATATGGAACTCATCAGCTACATGGAGACTAAACCTATAATACACATACATACAGTTTTCCTACCCTATCACAATGGATATTAGTGAACAAGTCGTGAAAATCGTTAACTGAAGAGCATTCGAAACGGATCATATTTTCAATCCTCACCGTTTCAAGGCCGGTCCAAACATGACCATTCAGAGAAGAGTAATTATGTATTCTGGTCCATAGAATTTTAAAAAATGAGAATTTCTGTATCGTTTCGGTTTACGTCTTACTAATACAGTTTTAAGAATATTAAAGTTATAAATAATATAGAGTTTTTGGCAGCCGCAAATATGTTTCGTAAAGACCATTTAGTTTCGCAGCGGGCATAACATTTTACTAGAATTATTAATCGCTGTTGGCAATTATAATTGCAGCTGTAAACAACATTTTTAATAAATCATACGTATGTATAAAATATACAGATATGCATCATCTATGTATTATTTTACCTGATTTTATCTTGATTTAACGATATTTTAGAACCTGTGCTTTTATTTTTGGAAAATCTCAAACGAAAATATTGCACAAATTTGTTCATTTAAACGCTACACATATTTCTTAATTTTTTAATCTCTGTTCAAGTTCAGTTATTTAAATTTTTTCTCAACAACCGACCCTACACTAGATTGTTTAGGCTTAGAGTCAAATATTTCTTAGTTACTAATTTCTAGCAACCTGAGATCGCGCTACTACTTAGTGAGAAAGTCTCGATGGTACTTAGCTTGGATTATACGGTAAATAGTATTACATTATATATATATATATATATATATATATATATATATATATATATATATATATATATATATATATTTTACTCGTGTTTTCACAAGCTATCATTTGACACCACACTCGATAATCTAGTAAAAAAATTTCTTTTTCACTTCCGATTTCACCCCTCAAAACGAACCCCTTAAGTCAAAATTTATGTTACGGTGGTATAAAATGATCAGTGACTTCACAAAACACACCCCAAATGAGTTTTCAACAAAGTTTGTTTCCAATCTTTACTGAAATCTGATGACCTTGAAATTTTGTTTTTTTTTTTAAATACCAGATAAATTATTAAAGGTAATGCACTCGTGATAATTTTCGTTCAATCTACCCCCCATGGAGAATATTCCAGGATTTTCTCAAAATTTTTTTGATAAGTACTTTTCGAGATAAGGCGCGGGACAGCGATTTTTCGCGATTTTTTTGAAAATAATACAAAGAAAAGTGCGCGCAAGTATTACATTATATATATATATTTTTTTACTCGTGTTTTCACAACCTTTTATTTGACACCACACTCGATGACCTAGTAAAAAAATTTTTTTTTCACTTCCGATTTAACCCCCCAAAATTAACCCCTTAAGTCAAAATTTAACTTTCAAAACTACATGGCTCTGATGAGGCCATCAATTCCTATATTACTACCAAATTTAGTAGTAATTAACTGCTAAATGGTTTCATGAAATTACTATTATTTATTCACAAATAGAGGTGATCTTCATCCGAAGTTCAATCCCCATCGTTTTTAGTGTTCCGTACGGAACACTTATAAGATCACTTCGGTGTCTGTCTGTCTGTCTGTCACACCCGATTTTCTCCGAAACTATTTGTCATAGAAACTTGAAATTTGGTAGTAATATAGGAATTGATGGCCTCATCAGAGCCATGTAGTTTTGAAAGTTAAATTTTGACTTAAGGGGTTAATTTTGGGGGGTTAAACCGGAAGTGAAAAAAAAATTTTTTTACTAGGTCATCGAGTGTGGTGTCAAATAAAAGGTTGTGAAAACACGAGTAAAAAATATATATATAATGTAATACTTGCGCGCACTTTTCTTTGTATTATTTTCAAAAAATCGCGAAAAATCGCTGTCCCGCGCCTTATCTCGAAAAGTACTTATCAAAAAATTTTGAAAAAATCCTGGAATATTCTCCATGGGGGGTAGATTGAACGAAAATTATCACGAGTGCATTACCTTTAATAATTTATCTGGTATTTAAAAAAAAAAAACAAAATTTCAAGGTCATCAGATTTCAGTAAAGATTGGAAACAAACTTTGTTGAAAACTCATTTGGGGTGTGTTTTGTGAAGTCACTGATCATTTTATACCACCGTAACATAAATTTTGACTTAAGGGGTTCGTTTTGAGGGGTGAAATCGGAAGTGAAAAAGAAATTTTTTTTACTAGGTCATCGAGTGTGGTGTCAAATGATAGCTTGTGAAAACACGAGTAAAATATATATATATATATATATATATATATATATATATATATATAATGTAATACTTGCGCACACTTTTCTTCGTATTACTTTTAAAAAAAAACGCGAAAAATCGCTGTCCCCTACCTTTTCTCGAAAAGTCCTGATCAAAAAATTTTGAAAAAATTCTGGAATATTCTCCACGGGGTATAGATTGAACGAAAATTATCACGAGTGCATTACCTTTTATATGAAAAAAAAAACAAAATTTCAAGGTCGCCAGTTTTCAGTAAAGATTGGTAAATAAACTTTGTTGAAAACTCATTTGGGGTGTGTTTTGTGAAGTCACTGATCATTTTATACCACCATAACAAAAGTTTTTATTTTAAAAACAATCAACGTACGGAACACTAATTGTGCAAGTTCAACTTGCACTTGACCGGTTTTTTTTTTTATGGACCTAGCACAGCAACAAGCTGAACCTCATATGGATATCAAATATTAGTGCGACGTGTTTTCCTAGCATGCACCGCTCTGAGACATATTTGTTCCTAAATTAACATCGAGCAAATTGAGTGACAATGCTAGAGGGATGGAGTGCCCCGACATAACTATGTCGGGTTCAGCAACGTTAACTTTTTTAGAAAAAAACTACCGCCTGGGTTTTTGTAGCGTTAAATTTTACTTGGTTACTTTGTTAAGTTGAACGACCTCCTGCTGTCTGCGGATATTTGCATGAATAGACGCTGTTCGAGCGAGCGAAGTGAATGATCAGATAAGCGTACTGTCAAATCTGCAAAGCTGTAGATTAAATTCCCGGTCTTTTCCAGCATATAGTTAATGTAAATGAAAAAGAAAGTAGTATGGAGCCCTGGAATACACAAGCGTTGATAGTGAAGGTGTTAGAAGGAGACCCGTCGATTGCTACTCGTAAACACACTCTTTGAGGAAAATTGAGAGCCATAAACAGAACTTTTCAGACATACCAGAAGAATGTAGCTTAGCCAACAATCCATCGTGCCAAACACGATCGAATGGCTTGGATATATTAAGAGCAACCGCTCGAAATTCTCCACAGTGTTCAATTGCGTTGATTCAAACAAGAGTTACATAAGTAAGAAGATCTTCTGGTGATCTGTGTTTACGAAAGCCATATTAATAGTCGCTAATAATATTGAATCCTTCAAGATATTTTAGAAGATGCTGATCGATAGCCTTTTCTATGACTTTCGATTTTATTGAAAACAGTTTGCATTAACTTCTTTAAATTCCTTGACCTATGCATGTTTTTGTTAATTTTGGATAATTATTTCGCTATTTTATGGTTCCCATATCTACACCTTTCATTAAAAAACTCGCGCATCATTTAAAAAAAAAAATTAATACTTATTTTAGGTGGCATTATCTTTTGCTTAAATAAAGATGAACAATGGGCCACGCAATGGTAATCATGTGACTTTTATTATCTACCAAAAGGGACAGTTTTTCTCAATAAATACGCACAGTTTCTCAAAGACACTCTGACTTTATAGAATTTCCGATGAACTGAATTGAATATAACGAATTATGCTTCCCGCCTTAACGTAATTACGTTATCAGATGCATCTCGAAGTTACAACGGACTTGCAGACTGCTGAATATAATTAAAATCGTAAAAATTAATATGTTCTTCGATAAGAGCAACTATAATTAAGACCTAATGTGCCCCAGATCCATATTATAGGCGACGGTATTTTCGACAATTAGTATTTTATTAAAGTTTTCTCAATTTTAATTGATTACAGTTCGTCAGCTTAATATGTGCGTAAAATAAGTAATACGAAGGTTTTTTAAGTTATCTATCTAACTATGATGGAAAACTTCCAGAACTTAAAAATTATTTTCTACATAACTACCGTCCACACTAATACATTTATACCAGCTTTTTCCGAGTTGTTTCATTCTATCCGGCTCAAAAAACGACACCCTAGAAGCTTTCAGGAAAATTTAATCAGACTTGTAAGATGGATGATGTAACGTGGTGAATATACAGCTTTCGGTAATGACAGTTGTGGTTCGCCATGAAATCAGACGTTTTTATCTACTGGCCTGCTTCAGGTTTTCGATCGTCCTTCCGTAAACCTCTCCATTAATTGTGGATCCTTTTTCCATATATTCATATGCAAAATTCCCTCGCAGTTCCAAAAAGTGATCGCCGTCAATTTTCCAGAAGACAACTGAGTTTACGCCATCTTTGGAAGTGGCAAACCTTTATGAACCCATTTTATCGCCTACTACTTCATGGGAGGATGTCAGTGAACACACCGTCGCCTCGCCCTCGTATCATTAAAAACGATACCAAATCAAAAGTGAAGAAAAAGGTGAAAAAAGCTCAAAATTAAGTTCCTTTTCAAATGAAGGTTATATAAACTGGAAAAATATTGGTGAGGTATTAAGAAAGTGACGACTCAAAAACTCATGTAGATAGTTTCAAATCATGAATAAAGCTAAAATGAAGGTCGGAAACTTATCAAACAGTAGATTCAGCTACACAGAGATTTATTAATGCTGAAATTAAATATTGGTATGAAGTGATGTTACGTATAATATCAGTTATTAAATTGCCTGGAGAAAGTTCTCTAGCATTCCGGGGTTCAAGCGACAAGCTTTATGAACATAATAATGGAAATTTCCTACAGTTAATTCCATTGCTAGCTGAATTTGACCCAATAATTGAGGAACACGTTCGTAGAATCCTCAACAATGAAGAAAATAGAGAGTTATATTTAGGGAAAAAAAATCCAGAATGAAATTATTGGATTATTACATGATAACATAAAGTCTTCTATAATATATATAAAATGCAACGTCTCTCTGTCTGTCTGTCTGTCCGTTAGTGACCTTATCACTGGAGAACCACTTATCCGATTTACGTACTTTTTTTTTTTAAACATACATATGTTCTCTGGCCAGGTTATAGGCTATATTTTATTACGATAGGTAGCATAAGGAATGAGCAGTGACGATAATACTGAATGAAGTCGGAAAAAAGTTTATCGCTAGCGCGTTTCCCTTGCAATACACAGTCTAAACCATTAAATATGGAACAATATTATGTAGTAGAGAATATCTAGAATCTATAATATATATAAAATGCAATGTCTCTCTGTCTGTCTGTCTGTCCACTGGTGCGTTTATCACGCGAGAACCACTTATCCGATTTACGTCTTTTTTTAAATTCATACATATATTCTTTGGCCAGGTTATATAATAATAATAATAATCTATATATATATATATATATATATATATATATATATATATATATATATATATATATATATATATAAACAAATTGCAACCTCTCTCTGTCTGTCTGTCTGTCCGTTAGTGCGTTTATCCCTCAAGAACCACTTATCCGATTTACGTGATTGTTTAAATTCGTACATATGTTCTCTGACCAGGTTTTAGATATATATTTTATTACATCTATAATATATATAAAATGCAACGTCTCTCTGTCTGTCTGTCTGTCCGTTAGTGCGCCTATCACTGAAAAACCACTTATCCGATTTACGTACTTTTTTTTAAAACATACATATGTTCTCTGGCCAGGTTATAGGCTATATTTTATTACGATAGGTAGCATAAAGAATGAGCAGTGACGTAAAATAGTGAATGATGTCGCAAATAAGTTTGCCGTTAGCGCGTGCCTTTGCAATACACAGCCTAAACCATTAAATATGGAACAATATTATGTATCTGTATATGTATAATATATATAAAATGCAATGTCTCTCTGTCTGTCCATTAGTGCGTTTATCACGCAGGAACCACTTATCAGATTTACCTGTCTTTTTTTAAATTCATGCATATATTCTTTGGCCAGGTTATATAATAATAAAAATAATCTATATCTATAATATATATAAAATGAAATGTTTCCTGTCTGTCTGTCTGTCCGTTAATGCGCTTATCCCTCGAGAACCACTTATCCGATTTACGTGATTTTTTAAATTCATACATATGTTCTCTGACCAGGTTATAGGTATATATTTTATTACATCTATAATATATATAAAATGCAACGTATTCTGTCTGTCTGTCTGTCCGTTAGTGCGCTTATCACTGGAGAATCACTTATCCGATTTTCGTACTTTTTTTGTTAAACATACATATCTTCTCCGGCCAGGTTATAGGCTATATTTTATTACGATAGGTAGCATAAGGAATGAGCAGTGACAATAATAGTAAATGAAGTCGGACAAAGTTTGCCGCTAGCGCGTTCTCTTGCAATACACAGTCCAAAACCATTAAATATGGAACAATATTATGTAGCAGAGAATATCTATAATATATATAAAATGCAATGTCTCTCTGTCCGTCTATCTGTCTGTCCGTTAGTGTGCTTATCACTGCAGAACTACTTATCCGATTTACGTGCTTTTTTTTAACCATACGTATGTTTTCTGGCCAGGTTATATAAGCTACATTTTATTAGGTGACATAAGGAATAAGCAGTGACGATAATAGTGAATTAAGTCGGAAAAAAGTTTGCCGCTAGCGCGTTCTCTTGCAATACACTCCCTAAAGCATTAAATATGGAACAATATCATGTAGCAAAGAATACAATATATATAAAATGCAAACGTCTCTCTGTCTGTCTGTCTGTCCGTTAGTGCGCTTATCACTCGAGAACCACTTATCCGATTTACGTGTATTTTTTTAATTCATACGTGTTTTTATTAATTTATACATATGTTCTATATAATTCGATATAAGCCTAGATAATGGGAGATAAGGTGAGATAATTGGAGATAAGGAGAAATAATGGGAGATAAGTCGAGATAAGCCTCGATAATGGGAGATAAGGTGAGATAATGGGAGATAAGTATAAATAATGGGAGATAAGGAGAGATAATGGGAGATAAGCAGAGATAAGTCTAAATAATGGGAGTTATGGTGAGATAATGGGAGATAAGGAGAAATAATGGGTGATAAGGAGAAATAATTGGAAATAAGGAGAAATAATGGGAGATAAGGAGAAATAATGGGAGATAAGGAGAAATAATGGGAGATAAGTCGAGATTGGCCTAGATAATGGGAGATAAGGAGAAATAATGGGAGATAAGGAGAAATAATGGGAGATGAGTAGAGATAAGCCTAGATAATGGAAATTATGTAGAGATAATGGGAAATAAGGAGAAATATTGGGAGATATGGAGAAATAATGGGAGATATTTTATTGCGTTGGGTAACATAAGGAATAAGCAGTGACGATAGTAGTGAATCAAGTCCACGCGAGCAGAGCCGCGGGCCCAGCTAGTATATAATAAAACAAGTTCAAAAAGCGAAATATTATTCGGTTATTCTTGATTGCACTCCCGATACGAGTAAGGCTGAACAAATGACATTTGTATTAAGATATGTTTCTATTGATCAATCAGAATCGGGATTTGAATGTAAAATTAATGAACATTTTTTGGGTTTTTTTTCGTATTGAGAGATCTACTGGTAACGAATTATCTCAAGTTTTATTGGAAGAGTTAGGGAAAAATGGATTGAAAGCGGAAAATATGAGAGGTCAACGTTACGATAATGGTATGAGAGGCGACAAATCCGATTGGCAGCAAAAATAGAATACAGATATTCTCAGTTAAATGTGAAATATGTTATTCTCCAAATGCAAAACAAAGATAAATAATAAGAAAACAGAGGTCACTAAATCTAGCATAAAAGATAAATGCCAAACTGAAAGACAGCAGGCTAATGGTAATTGAAAGATTCCACTATCTAGACTGTACCACAACAAAGAAAGTGTTCATAAAGATGAGGCAGTCGCATACGCATGAAGGGTTGCTTAAATATAGTAGATGTAAAGCTGAGACATTCGAAAAAAAATTGTTTTCTCGTCGAAAATGCTTTCTATAGTTAAGTTGATTCTTCGTTTCAGTGGGTAAAAAAGAACATTTTTCGACGAAATGGCATCCGTTACATACGATTACTCCCATTTCTGAGAAAAGTATAACTAGCAAACATATGGGCGCGATATAAACAACTTGAATGACAAATATTTTTGTTATGAATTATTGTTTATCTGAGGTATAATAGATACCTATTATTTTAGTTCTCTAGTATGTAATTTCAGACATCCTTCGTCCTTCAGCATTTCTTTTGTACTATTTTTCACAGGATTTTTATTAGTACATCAGTAAATTGGTATGTTTGTTGTACATGAAAAATATTCAACTTATTTGTTCTAACTAGTATTTAACGAAGAACTCAAAAGTAAACTCTACATATCGAGCCGAAGTCGAATTAATAAACAAATTAAATACCTTAAACCAAAACATATTTGCAAAACATTTATATAACCTTATTTCTACCCTGAATTCTAATATTTTGATAGGTGTGAACTTCCACAGGTTACAGAGCTTATAGCTAGAATTCTGGATTTATCTTGTGTCCATTAAAGAAGTGATGCTGACATTTCATTGGTCATTCTGCTGGCTGCTTCAAAGCTTGGTCCGAGAACTGAGTTCCTCGGAATCTAGCCCAAAACAGATTTCATTTCGTTTACACACGCCTCCCACCTTGGTCCGCTAATATAAAAGGCAAGTGGAATTAAATCAGTTTCGTGCAAGATTCCTAAGAAGTTTCCGAAGCAAGCTCTGAGGAAGTTGGCGAGATAATCGGCGAAACATCAGTATCACTTTTTTAATCGACGAAATCTAGAAGAATTATACCTATAATACTTTTACTTCAAAAAATTTTGTCTTCGGATAGGTTCGAAGATGCAACTTTAAGACAATTTCGACAAGACCGTAATAAAGTAGCATATTTTGACGTAAAATTTGGATTACAAAAGTATCCCATACTCCATTATTTTTAGTGATCAGGTTTTATGGAGGCGTACCATGAAATTGTAGAAAAGAAATTGGGACAGTATGAAGTGAAAGAGCAACTTTAGTATGAGAGTTAAAAATTACATGGTGTAATCCATCAAAAAAGGTACGCTTTGTATCGTTGCTACTAGAAGATGTTACTATTCTTAATAAAAACAGCAAATTTAAAAAAAAAAACACACAAACACAAGTTTTTAAGGTATATATATATATATATATATATATATATATATATATATATATATATATATATATATATATATATATATATATATATATACATACATATATATATATACATACATATATATACATATATATATATATATATATATATATATATATATATATATATATATATATATATATATATATATATATATATATATATATATATATATATATATGCTGAACGTTTTAAACGAAAGACCAAATCTCACCTATATTTTTCCACTCGCCCAATCTAATCGCTAGACCACCTTCTGAGACCCCCGTTGTTATCGAGACGGCCGCGCCTCTGCGGGTGGCACATCAAAGGCGCCGACAGCATGCGTAATGCGACGCACGCCGTCGATACGCTGATAGCGACCTGGTGGTCATTACTGGTCGTTACTAGTCATTAGAGAGAATGACTATGGTTGGGAACAAGAATTTTGCTCTTTAGTCGTGTATGGCACACTTCCTATTATAAAATGAGTCATTTAAATCTTAGGGTAAAAAGAAGAGAAGGTTATTTGTGGTTTGATCGCAGTTGCAAAAAACTCCTCGATTTTGTAAGTAATCTTATAGAGATGCTTAATACGTAACAATGTCAAATGAAAACAAAAATTGCAGCATTTTTAGAAATAAATAAACAAATATTTATGTTGTCATAGACATAAATATATAAATAAATAAGACATAGGTAACAAACTATACGACAATAAAGACAAAAAAACATTATTGAATAAAAAACCGGCCAAGTGCAAGTCGAACTTGCGCAATTAGTATTCTGTACGTTAAATTTGCTTTTAAAATAAAAAAATTGTGACCCTATAAATAAGTTTTGAAAAATTTAGAGTCAAATATCTTCCTAAGTAAAAAGTCAGTAGATTTATCCAGTACTTTCTTTGTAGGTAGTTTTAAAATAAGCGCTAAATTTGACTTACTCGGAAGTAACTTAGTCCATATATATATATATATATATTATATATATATATATATATATATATATATATATATATATATATATATATACGAGGCTGGTTTGAAAAGTCCGTGCAAAAAATAAAAAACTACTTATGTGTTTGGGGTAAACCTTTTTTATTTTTCGACATAGTCTCCTTTTAGGCTTATACACTTCGTCCAACGATGTTCTAGTTTGTTGATCCCTTCCGAATAATAGGATTTATCCAAGTCTGCAAAATATCCATTAGTGTCTGCAATCACCTCCTCGTTTGAATAAAATCTTTGTCCCGCCAGCCATTTCTTCAAATTGGGGAACAAATAGTAGTCCGAGGGAGCCAAGTCTGGAGAATAGGGGGGATGTGAAACGAGTTGGAATCCTATTTCCATTAATTTTGCGACCACAACTGCTGAGGTGTGTGCTGGTGCGTTGTCGTGCTGGAAAAGGACTTTCTTGTAGGCCAATCGATCGCGGGCGTTTTTCTTGCAGCTCGGTTTTTTTAAAACGGTCCAATAACGATGCATAATATTCACCTGTAATAGTTTTACCCTTTTCCAGATAGTCGATGAGGATTATCCCTTGCGAATCCCAAAAGACAGTCGCCATAACCTTTCCGGCCGAAGGAATGGTCTTCGCCTTTTTTGGTGCAGATTCCCCCCTTGGTAACCCATTGTTTAGATTGTTGTTTGGTCTCAGGAGTATAGTAATGTATCCATGTTTCATCCACAGTGACGAAACGACGCTTAAAGTCCTCCGGATTCTTCTAGAACAGCTGCAAACCATCCTTACAACACTTCACACGATTCCGTTTTTGGTCAAGCGTGAGCAATCGCGGCACCCCATCTTGCGGATAGCTTTCTCATGTCCAAATGTTTATGCAAAATATTATGTACCCCGTTCAGTCGAGATGCCCACAGCACTAGCAATCTCACGCACCTTAACTCTTCTGTCATCCATCACCATATCATGGATTTGATCAATGATTTCTGGAGTTGTAACCTCCACAGGCCGTCCAGAACGTTCAGCGTCACTTGTGCCCATATGGCCAGTCCGAAAATTTTGAAACCACTTATAAACTGTTCTAATCGAAGGTGCAGAGTCACCATAATGTTTATCAAGCTTCTCTTTAGTCTCCTGAGGCGTTTTGCCTTTCATAAAGTAATGTTTAATCACCACACGAAATTCTTTTTCGTCCATTTCTTGAAAATCACTCGACTTCCTTGATTCACACGAATGCGAAACACAAAGAAATAGACCAATATGGCTGAAACTTGGTGTGCGTTCATTCAAGAGATGCTACTAACTAAACATGACCTAGATACGCGCCGGTGGTGCCATCTCTCGGACTTTGCACAGACTTTTCAAACCAGCCTCGTATATAATTTTAGCTCTTTTTATCTTTTAAAACAAAAAATTATAGGGACAAATGTTGTCCATTTAGAAGAATAGGATACTAAAAAAAAACGGTGGGCCATATACTATTGTATCATATTAGAGAAATAAATAGTTTTTATTAAAAAATTTATATCATTTCCCAGAAGGACGAGTCGTTTAAAAACAGATGAGACAAAATAAATTACGTGTGTGTGTGTATATATATATATATATATATATATATATATATATATATATATATATATATATATATATATATATACATATATATATATATATATATATATATATATATATATATATATATATATATAAAAGCGTTAAAGCCTTAACGGAAGGGAATCATTTAATTTATTATTATGTTCTGTATCGTCGCATTTTTTTTCTTATACCATATTTATATCTTCAGGTATACTTTACATATCTCATGAAATAAAAGTTTGTATGTTCACAGCTAAAAATTTAAGAGATTTTATTGTCTTGAAATCCTCCGAATGAGAAAAACATTCAAATAAACTTTTATACGACATTTCTAGATTTCTTTTGGATAACTTAAAAGCGGCTTTATGATTTACGAATTTTAGTTTCAATGAAAAATGATGCATATACGAGGCTGGTTTGAAAAGTCCATGCAAAGTCCGAGAGATGGCACCACCAGCGCGTATCGAGGTCATGTTTAGTTAGTAGCATCTCTTGAATGAACGCACACCAAGTTTCAGCCATATTGGTCTATTTCTTTGTGCTTGGCATTCGTGTGAATCAAGGAAGTCGAGTGATTTTCAAGAAATGGACGAAAAAGAATTTCGTGTGGTGATTAAACATTACTTTATGAAAGAGAAAACGCCTCAGGAGACTAAAGAGAAGCTTGATAAACATTATGGTGACTCTGCACCTTCGATTAGAATAGTTTATAAGTGGTTTCAAAATTTTCGGACTGGCTATATGGGCACAAGTGACGCTGAACGTTCTGGACGGCCTCTGGAGGTTACGACTCCAGAAATCATTGATCAAATCCATGATATGGTGATGGATGACAGAAAAGTTAAGGTGCGTGAGATTGCTAGTGCTGTGGGCATCTCGACTGAACGGGTACATAATATTTTGCATAAACATTTGGACATGAGAAAGTTATCCGCAAGATGGGTGCCGCGATTGCTCACGCTTGACCAAAAACGGAATCGTGTGAAGTGTTGCAAGGATGGTTTGCAGCTGTTCCAGAAGAATCCGGAGGACTTTAAGCGTCGTTTCGTCAATGTTGGTGAAACATGGATACATTACTATACTCCTGAGACCAAACAACAATCTAAACAATGGGTAACCAAGGGGGAATCTGCACCAAAAAGGCGAAGACCGTTCCTTCGGCCGGAAAGGTTGTGGCGACTGTCTTTTGGGATTCGCAAGGGATAATCCTCATTGACTATCTGGAAAAGGGTAAAACTATTACAGGTGAATATTATTCATCGTTATTGGACCGTTTGAAAACCGAGCTGCAAGAAAAACGCCCGCGATTGGCCCACAAGAAAGTCCTTTTCCATCACGACAACGCACCAGCACACACCTCAGCAGTTGTGGTCGCAAAATTAATGGAAATAGGATTCCAACTCGTTTCACATCCCCCCTATTCTCCAGACTTGGCTCCCTCGGACTACTATTTGTTCCTCAATTTGAAGAAGTGGCTGGCGGGACAAAGATTTTATTCAAACGAGGAGGTGATTGCAGACACTAATGGATATTTTGCAGACTTGGACAAATCCTATTATTCGGAAGGGATCAACAAACTAGAACATCGTTAGACGAAGTGTATAAGCCTAAAAGGAGACTATGTCGAAAAATAAAAAAGGTTTACCCTAAACACATAAGTAGTTTTTATTTTTGCACGGACTTTTCAAACCAGCCTCGTAGAAAAACCTTTTTTTGACCTACAACAAATCAGTATAATAGCAATAATGCATACAACCCCTGCATATCTATGAATGCTTTTTAGTGTTCCGTACGAAACACTTATAAGATGACTTCGGTGTCTGTCCATCCGTCTGTCTGTCTGTCCGTCTGTCTGTCACACCCGATTTTCTCCGAAACTATTTGTCATAGAAAGTTGAAATTTGGTAATAATATAGGAATTGATGGCCTCATCAGAGCCATGTAGTTTTGAAAGTTAAATTTTGACTTAAGGGTTTTGGAGGGTGAAATAGGAAGTGAAAAAAAATTTTTTTTTACTAGGTAATCGAGTGTGGTGTCAAATGCAAGCTTGTGAAAACACGAGTAAAAAATATATATATAATGTAATACTTGTGCGCACTTTTCTTTGTATTATTTTTAAAAAATCGCGAAAAATCGCTGTCCACCCGCCTTATCTCGAAAAATTTTGAAAAAACTCTGGCATATTCTCCACGGGGTGTAGATTGAACGAAAATTATCATGAATGCATTACCTTTAATAATTTATCTGGTAAATAAAAAAAAATAAAAATTTCAAGGTCATCAATTTTCAGTAAAGATCGGAAACAAACTTCGTTGAAAACTCATTTGGGGTGTGTTTTTGTGAAATCACTGATCATTTTATACCTGCATAACAAAAAATTTTATTTTAAAAGCAATCAACGTACGGAACACTAATTGCGCAAGTTCAAGTTGCACTTGACCAGTTATTGTATTATATTATTTATGTTGTGTACAAAAGAGACTAGCCGTCTATTATGACAGCGGTGTTATCTCTAAATCGCATCCTGTTCGTTACAACCCTTCTGACCACACCATTAGATAATCGAAACTGGCATAGAGAGAAAATCACGAGCATGGAGATCTCACAGAGAATAATATATCTTTTTTGGTCGAGAGTATTATGTCAGTTTTATCCATTTACAGATATATTTTAAAAAACTGTCAATAAATAAAAATTGATAAATTTAAGATAAACATTTATTGTCAATTTGTTTGCGTCGAAAGACTAATTAGTGTTCCGTACGGAACACTTATAAGATCACTTCGGTGTCTGTCCGTCTGTCTGTCCGTCTGTCACACCCGATTTTCTCCGAAACTACTTGTCATAGAAAGTTGAAATTTGGTAGCAATATAGGAATTGATGGCCTCATTAGAGCCATGTAGTTTTTAAAATTAAATTTTGACTTAGTTAGTTTTGGGGAATGAAATCGGAAATGAAAAAAAAAATTTTTTACTAGGTAATCGAGTGTGGTGTCAAATGAAAGCTTGTGAAAACACGAGTAAAAAATTTATATATAATGTAATACTTACGCTCACTTATCTTTGTATTATTTTTAAAAAATCGCGAAAAATCGCTGTCCACCCGCCTTATCTCGGAAAGTACTTATCAAAAAATTTTGAAAAAATAGATTGAACGAAAATTATCACGAGTGCATTACCTGTAATAATTTATCTGTTATATAAAAAAAACAGAAATTTCAAGGTCATCAATTTTCAGTAAAGATTGGAAGAAACTTTGTTGAAAACATATTTGGGGTGTGTTTTGTGAAGTCACTGATCATTTTATATCACCGTAACATAAATTTTGACTTAAGGGATTCGTTTTGAGGGGTGAAATCGGAAGTTGAAAAAAAAAATTTTTACTAGGTCATCGAGTGTGGTGTCAAATGAAAGCTTGTGAAAACACGAGTAAAAAATATATATAATGTAATACTTGCGCACACTTTTCTTCGTATTACTTTTAAAAAATCGTGAAAAATCGCTGTCCCTACCTTATCTCGAAAAGTACTGATCAAAAAATTTTGAAAAAATCCTGGAATATTCTCCACGGGGTATAGATTGAACGAAAATTATCATTACCTTTAATAATTTATCTGGTACAGAAAAAAACCAATATTTCAAGGTCACCAGTTTTCAGTAAAGATTGGAAACAAACTTTGTTGAAAACACATTTGGGGTGT
Organism: Pachyrhynchus sulphureomaculatus; assembly: GCA_019049505.1. Classification (NCBI taxonomy): domain Eukaryota; kingdom Metazoa; phylum Arthropoda; class Insecta; order Coleoptera; family Curculionidae; genus Pachyrhynchus; species Pachyrhynchus sulphureomaculatus. The sequence goes on along the minus strand of CM032453.1, from coordinate 3,542,660 downwards.
GTTTTTGTGAAGTCACTGATCATTTTATACCACCCTAACAAAACTTTTTATTTCAAAAACAATCAACGTACGGAACACTAACTGTGCAAGTTCAACTTGCACTTGACCGGTTATTTTTACTTATGTTTATAACCAACATTGTCAACTTATATTTCCTTTGAACATAAAATATTAATAATTATAAATTGAATATGAAAACCCTAATTAAGTAGAGTATTATTACGAGCTCATATTGCACATATTGTTAAATTTATTATTAAACAATTTCCTGTTTATTTCCCCCGTTTTTTTATTTCTTATTGATAAGAAATATAAATGTATAATACTTTAATCTTATTTATTTAGAGTTTCTGACTTTATTTTATAATATTTACGCACGTGGTGCTAAATATCACCTTACTTTCATATCCAGAAATTAACAGGATGCAATAAAAGCGAGGTAAACCAACTTAGTTCGAAGACCTCCTCAGAGAATCAAATTAGGTTAGAAACTACAATAGATTGAATTGAAAATGAGTGGAAGTACCTAACTGAACATATATGACATATACATATATGACATATATTTTTTACTTCCCTCACGAAAGTTTTGTTACATTTTCATAATAGTTAGAATAAAAGGGATCGATAAATTTTAATAATATATATAAGTATGTATATATATATATATATATATATATATATATATATATATATATATATATATATATATATACGAGTATATATATATATATATATATATATATATATATATATATTTATATATATATATATATATATATATATATACGAGTATATATATATATATATATATATATATATATATATATATATATATATATATATATATATATATATATATATATATATATATTGCAATAGAGGTTTTCGCGGATGGTGGAATGTAATACATTAAAATTCCGGTTTCAACCCGTACGTCTAAAAATGAGTATGCACGACGTTTCACCAAAATCTCATTTGCCATTTTCAAGTGCTCTTGCTGCTGCTGCCGCTCGAAGCTAACTGAGAAACCTTTTCCAAATGCCAGATGAGATTTTGGCGAAACGTTGTGCAAATTCATTGTTAGACGAACGGATTGAAACCCGGAATTTTAATGTAATATATATATATATATATATATATATATATATATATATATATATATATATATATATATATATATATATATATATATATAATTTCGTTTCATAGCGTTCTCCTACGCCCTACGGTTCCTTTCAGCCACTCATTTCTATTGTTCTAATCATTAGGGACCAGATTTCATTCAGGCATGGCTTTGTGGATACCATTTAGCCATGTTACTTTTGGTCTGCCTTTCTTCGCTCTTCCGATTTCCATTGCAGAACTAGCTTTGTTCGTTCATTATCTGAACATGACTGTACCATCGGGTTGTTTTTGTTATATATCTTCAATAATGTCCGTCTCTGTGCCTATGATTTTTCGCACTCTTTCGTTTCTGATTCGGTCCAATAGAGAAATGCCCGCTGCTCTTCGCTAAAAATCCAGTTCTATAGCTTTTAATTTGTTATTTTGGTTTTGGTTAATTTACCATACGGTACATTCATACAGTGTTACACTCTTGTATTATATATTTGACTTTTTCTCTCTTTAGCATTCTTCTGTTCCATCCTATTACCTGTTCGTTAATTTTGTTCCAAGGTATATGTATTCTTCACATACTCTTATAGTTTTTCTATCGTTTAGGGTCAAGTTGTGTGGCGGTGCTCTAATGCAGAGATTGTTGGTCTTATTATAATTCACTTCTAGTTCCAGTTTTTGTATTCTTTTAGTAGTTTTCCAACTTTCCAAATATCCGGAATGGCTTCTCCATTGATATATCTTTCAAACAGGCAGGTCAGCATCCTTATTAATTTTTCTGACCCGTTCTGAATGAATTTTGCAGGTATGTCCTCTGAGCCACATACTTTTCCATTTTTTGTACTTTTTATTGCTTTTTGTATTAATTCCTTTGTTAGTGTAACTAGTTATCCTTCAATTTGGTGTGTAATTGGGGATTCCAGCATATATTCTTGTCTATGTTCTTTCAGTTCGTTTTTATAGTGTTCTTTCCACTGGTTCACGTTAATAAGCGGTAGGGGTATGTGTCTCGTTTGATCTTAAGTTTTTAATAAATTTTTAAGCTTCAGACGATTTCGTCTCTCTTAGACCTAGATCGCTGTAAACTATACTCGTTCAGAAACACAGTCTTGGGCAAATTATTCCCAAGGGATTAGGTTCTCTATATAAAAGCTTGAAAAGGGTTGTACAAGGAGTAACCAGCTGAACCTCATATAGATGTGAAGTATTAGCGCGACGTGTATTTTTAGTATGCACCGCTCTGGGGGGAATTAAGCGGGCTACATCCATTGAACATTTTCCATGAAAATGCTTGTAAAATAGACTTAAATCGCCAACCGTTCTTCGATGCTTTAACGAATCAAGGTTGCTAGCCAGTTACGGGTCTCCAATCAGGCGAACAGCTCTCTTCTGAATATAATCCAAATGCAGGAACAGTATTCCATCGTTGATCGAATTTGAGCTTTGTACAGAATTAACAGTTGTTGTGGAGTGTAAAGCTTGCAACATGTTCGTGTCAAGACATATTTGCTTCCAAATTAACGCCCAGCAAATTGAATGACGATGTTAGAGGAAGGAATGGAGTGCCCCGACATAACCATGTCGGGTTCAGTAAAATTAAACTTTTTAGAAAAAATTGTCGCCTGGGTTTCTGTAGCGTTAAATTCTACTTGGTTACTGTTACCCCAAGATAGAATTTCTTCCAGGTGTTTGTTAAGTTGAACGACCTCCTACCGTCTAGGGATATTTGCATGAGTAGCCTATGTTCGAGCGTTCAAAGTGAATGGTGAGATAAGCGTACTGTCATCTGCAAAGGTGTAGCGAAGATTTCTGGTTTTTTCAGCAAATTGTTAATTTAAATAAAAAAGAGAGTACGGGACAGTATGGAGCCCTAGAACACATCGGCGTTGATGGTGAAGGTGTCAGAAAGAAACCCGTCGATTGCCACTCGTAAAGAATACTCTGTGAGGAAACTTCAAAGCCATAAACAGACCTTGTCTGACATACCAGAAGAGCGTAGCTTAGCGAACAATCCGTCGTGTCAAATACAGTTGAGATTCTCCATAGTGTTCGGTTCCTTTTTCCAAACGTCTGTTGGCCCGTTTGTCTGTCTGTGGATCCAATAACTCTTGAACGAACTGATATATAAATTTTAAATTTGGTAAACAACTAATACTTGATGTCCGAATGGAACCTACAGTTATTGTTGTTAAATCGATCCACAATGTTTTTGCTTGCCATAAAAATGGAAATTCAATAAGTTCACTTCATACGCGTTATTGTTCTAATATTTATGTCTTTATTAAACACATTTATGATTAACTTTTTTTTCTTTAAAATATCCAATAGAAATACGTCCACTAAGTTATTCGTTAGGCTAACAAAGTTAGTTATTTTTGAACTTTCATTTGTGAAAATAACACGGTGTAAATAACTGATCCAATTTTTTTAATCAGTTCCATCTTTAAATTACTCTGTAGTATATAAAATTTCTTAGTTATCGCTTAATATCCCGAATCAACAGTATCGTTGCTTTTGCCGAGAAAATAATAACATCTTTAATTTTTCCACAATTATATACAGTCACTATTAATGTTCGGAGGTATAAAATGATCAGGGTTTGTTTCCGATTTTTGTTTCTATATACCAGATAAATTACCAGGTAGGTAATGTACTCCGTACTAATTTTCATTCAATCTACACTTATAGAGAATATTTCAGAGTTTTTTCGAAATTTTTTGATTAGTAGTTTTTAGTTAGTGGGGGACTGCGACTTTGGTAATTTTTACCCCTCTTTGATACTCCACTTGATGGTCTGGAAAAAATTGTTTTTTTAGATACCCGATAAATTATCAAAGGTAATGTACTCGTTATAATTTTACACCTTATAGAGAATATTTTAGAATTTTTTCGAAACTCTTAGAGCTAGGGTAGGGGAACAGCGATTTTTGGGAATTTTTTAAAAATAATATAAAGAAAAGTTTGAGCGAATATTAGATCATATATATTTTTGAACTTGTTTTCAGAAGCTTTCATTTGACACCCCACTCCATGACTTTGAAAAAAAAAAATTTCACTTCCGATTTCACCCTCCTAAACCATTAAGCCCATTAAGTCAAAATTTAACTTTGAAAACTACACTACTCTGATTGCGCCATCAATTCCTATATTTGTTGCAAGTTTCAACTTTCTATGTCAAATAGTTTCGGAGAAAATTGGGCGTGATTGACAGACGGACGGACACCGAAATAATTCCATAAGTGTTCCGTGCGGAACACTAAAAAGAGCTTATTTTAAAGAACCAACAACTGTTGCACCTTTGTAAGAAGTGATGCTAATAAACTGATAAACAGACACACAGGCAAAAGCTCTAAAAAGTGTCATATCGGGATGTACACGTATACGTAGTAAAACTTACTGTGTGACAACTATACTTTACGAACCACACATACTGACTACTATATTAGACATGAAGTTAATGTTAGTTCACATTAAATACTTCTACCTGGATTAAATCACTGCATATTATTTCCCCATGATCCTGAATTACTCGTAATTTGAATCATAGTAGTATAGGAAAAAAAACCCGACAAAGACAAAAGAAAACTGTTTAAAAATAGGATTATTCGTTTTTAAGTTATAGTAAGGACAGACGTTGAATTTTAAATATATCAACAGTTTCTTGATATATTTATATTTATAAGATAAATGTGATTGTTTGCGAGGTAGCTATTGAAAAAAGGAATGACCTGAATAAAACGGTAACAAGAAAAGCTCAACATCCGCTAAAACTGTTGCTAGATGGCATTCACAACACCCACTATCTCTAAAAATGAGACTGCAATCATTAAACCGCTGATTTATTATAAATACAATTTACACTATAAGTATTTTCTTTGAAACCGTGAATGAAAATTATCTTAAGTGCCAAAAACAATTGCTTGAATGAATTTAATATAAAATAAATAAATACCACAGTGTTGCCAATTTAACAACTAACTAATCTATAAATTATGTAATAATTATCTATTTGTTCATCAATCAATAAATTTCCTTAAAAGCTCGGCAACCCTCATATTGAACAAAAACAATGGGGAAAAATCTAACATTCAAAAGAATATATGCGTTCTGTCTGTAAATAAGATTAATTCAAAAGGATGTACAGGTTACCTACGTCTCAAGTTCGGAAAATGGTATTTTGGAGAACGTGCAAACAAGTTTCAGGACGGAGTACTGAACGTTTACGAGTTATGTGCAAACTTGATATTAGAATACTCTTTTACGAGTATATATTTTACGTTCATTTACATCGCTGCCTAACTACGTAATTTAAATAACTGTCAATAAATATAATAAAAATAATTTTATATACTCATCAAGATGTTTTTAGTGTTCCGTACGGAACACTTATAAGATCACTTCGGTGTCTGTCTGTCTGTCTGTCACACCCGATTTTCTCCGAAACTATTTGTCATAGAAAGTTGAAATTTGGTAATAATATAGGAATTGATGGCCTCATCAGAGCCATGTAGTTTTGAGAGTTAAATTTTGACTTAAGGGGTTAGTTTTGGGGGGTGAAATCGGAAGTGAAAAAAAAATTTTTTTACTAGGTCATCGAGTGTGGTGTCAGATGAAAGCTTGTGAAAACACGAGTAAAAAATGTATATATAATGTAATACTTGCGCGCACTTTTCTTTGTTTTATTTTTAAAAAATCGCTGTCTCGGGCCTTATCTCGAAAAGTACTTATCAAAAAATTTTGAAAAAATTCCGGAATATTTTCCACAGGGTGTAGATTGAACGAAAATTATCACGAGTGCATTACCTTTAATAATTTTTCTGGTATTTAAAAAAAAAAAAAATTTCAAGGTCATCAGATTTCAGTAAAGATTGGAAACAAACTTTGTTGAAAACTCATTTGGGGTGTGTTTTGTGAAGTCACTGAGCATTTTATACATCTGTAACAAAAATTTTTTTTGTAAAAAGCAATCAACGTACGGAACACTAATTGCGCAAGTTCAACTTGCACTTGACCGGTTATTTTCTGTATACCTGAACATTTTCTATCAGTATAGTCAACAGTTTTAGTTTATTTCTTTTAACATATGCACGTATTTGATTCATATCATATAATCATATTATGCGTCATTTTCAGTGTCCTCTGAGTTCAAGAACCTAAAAAATAATGCCATTTTTTGATTATTACCAGTTTCAGTAGAAACAGTTTGTAAGGAGAAATAATAATTTTCAGTTGTAAATATTGTTCCGATCAATTTTCTTCTTATATCTTATAATAATACTCGCAGCAAAGTATCTATGTATTACTAGAAATATCAAGTTGTTGGATCTATAGTTATTCTTTAGTGTGAGAAAGTCCCATTTAGTACTTATTTCAGAACTACATACGTGTTGAAGGGATTTTTTTTGTTGTAGTTTAGCAATGTTAATAGGACAACGTTATTAGTTATTGTTCTCACATTTAAAACGGCAACGCCGGTAATCCATTCGACTCGATCAATGACCGCGATAAGGGCCCATCTGCATAACCCCACTTGTGACCTCCAATATCTCTTATTTCTTAATAATACTAAAAATAAATTAATTTTTTAAATTATTTCTTCTAATAGTTGTCCAGATATGTTTGTGTTATGAGATCGAACCGACATAATTAAGTGGCATATAAAAAAATTATAAAATAAAAGGCAGAGTGATTATTCTCTTTAGTCCTAAAACTAAGGTATAGGAAATTTTTAACAAAACCTCACCTCAAAAACAAAGGAGACGCTAAACGAATAACGAATTTTAGGTCAACGACAGCCAACTAACAGCTTACGCAGCTAGCTACCAGAGCCAACAAGCTAGAAAATAATACATAGAAGTTCTTCTTTCTTCTGTATTTATCTTATTGACACTGACACAACATGCCAGCTCACCCTTAGTCTCTTGCTTAATCAATCAATGATCATAACTTTCTTGAGAACCTCTGGATAGTTAAGTATATTTTTTCCGGAAATTGAATATTTGACAAAGGGTGTTTGTTACTAATAATAGGGTCAATGGTAATGAGATTTCCTTCCTCTGATAGAATTTATTTCATTTTTTCTTTTCTGTCAGCCTACTTGAACTCCACCTTCAAATTGACCACGTGTAGAAGGTAGCGTCCGCACAAACAATGGTTTTACGCCTCTCGGCTTAAACTCAATAGAAAATAGCCGTAAGCACTTTAATCCCCAACACAACACACCACTCTGCGCCACAAAAAGATCGAACTCAATCAGTGGTCTCGAACCTACCGATTTTTCGGTATTTCTACCGATATGGGGTCTCTCCTACCGAAATACCGAAATTTAACGATTTTTCCACGATTTCTGAGAATATAAGGAAATTCTCCCGATTTCTTACCGATTTTACATTTCCAGGTTGGCAACCCTTTTCGTTTATGATCTTACGGGGAATCCCTCAATTGTATGATAAGTAGTTATTGCAGAATGTTCCCGATATCTTTTGGAGACTACCCTTGTGTCCTACAACTCGTAACTCGACTTTTTAGAGGATCTCCGAGCTATTCGCTTGTCTATATAAACAAGAATTCGGATTTTATTGTTTCATTAATTTTCACTATTTAGAAGAGAAACTTTCTTCGAGTTACTAATAGCGTCTACTAGTAGTATCTACCAAAAATATTATTATAATAATACCATGTCAAAATGTCGTCAGACGAAGAACCGAATACAAGTGTGAATGCAAAAAGAAAAAAAGACCTACAATTTTATAGAAAAGAACGGGAAAGACTTTTTATAATGGCTGCTAGATAGTTGTAAAAGCGGAAACTATGCCTATTGTAAAAGTTGTAATAGGGATATTAATATCACATTAGGGAAAGACGCTCTTAGGAAACACAATTCTTCACAAGCACACTCGTTATCATCAAAGAATATAAAATCACAACCAAAGATATCACTGTGACAAAAACTCAAACATCTGATATACAAGTTAAACAAGGTAAAAACATTTTTTATCAAGTACCAGTATATTGTTATATTATCTTAATTTATTTTTATATTTTCAGGTGAAATAAGATTAGCCTCGTTTGTTGCTGAACATAATTTACCATTCACCATTATGGAGCACCTACCGAAACTGATACAGTCCGTTTGTCCCGATTCAAAAATTGTTGAAAAACTTAAATGTTCGATGACGAAAACTCACGCCATAATTGATCATATTATAGGTAAAAAAAGTTTTGATAATTTATGTGAAGGTCTGTGGCAAACTAAGTTTTCATTTATTATTGACAAATCCACTGATCTTAGTACAACCACACTCGTGCTTAGTTGTGCGATATTGCGAAAGAGCATCGTATCTGTAATTGATTTTTTAGCTCTTCTTCCATTAGAAGTTGCTAATGCGGTATCCTTATTTGAACATATTGTAAATTTTTTTACAAGCGATGATATTCCATATAAAAATAATCTAATAGGTCTTGCATCTGATGGGGCAAACGTAATGATGGGGCGTAATAATTCTGGTATGACATTGCTGCAAAACGAAATTCCGAGTATTTTTATACTTAAGTGCACATGCCATTCGTTTCATCTTTGCACGTCATATGCTTGTACCAAACTGCCAAGCTTTATAGAGGATCTTATACGAGGCTGGTTTGAAAAGTCCGTGCAAAAATAAAAAACTACTTATGTGTTTGGGGTAAACCTTTTTTATTTTTCGACATAGTCTCCTTTTAGGCTTATACACTTCGTCCAACGATGTTCTAGTTTGTTGATCCCTTCCGAATAATAGGATTTGTCCAAGTCTGCAAAATATCGATTAGTGTCTGCAATCACCTTCTCGTTTGAATAAAATTTTTGTCCCGCCAGCCATTTCTTCAAATTGGGGAACAAATAGTAGTCCGAGGGAGCCAAGTCTGGAGAATAGGGGGGATGTGAAACGAGTTGGAATCCTATTTCCATTAATTTTGCGACCACAACTGCTGAGGTGTGTGCTGGTGCGTTGTCGTGATGGAAAAGGACTTTCTTGTGGGCCAATCGCGGGCGTTTTTCTTGCAGCTCGGTTTTCAAACGGTCCAATAACGATGAATAATATTCACCTGTAATAGTTTTTACCCTTTTCCAGATAGTCGATGAGGATTATCCCTTGCCAATCCCAAAAGACAGTCGCCATAACCTTTCCGGCCGAAGGAACGGTGCTTGTATATCAGATTCCCCCTTGGTAACCCATTGTTTAGATTGTTGTTTGGTCTCAAGAGTACAGTAATGTATCCATGTTTCATCCACGGTGACGAAACGACGCTTAAAGTCCTCCGGATTCTTCTGGAACAGCTGCAAACCATCCTTGCAACACTTCACACGATTCCGTTTTTGGTCAAGCGTGAGCAATCGCGGCGCCCATCTTGCGGATAGCTTTCTCATGTCCAAATGTTTATGCAAAATATTATGTACCCGTTCAGTCGAGATGCCCACAGCACTAGCAATCTCACGCACCTTAACTCTTCTGTCATCCATCACCATATCATGGATTTGATCAATGATTTCTGGAGTCGTAACCTCCACAGGCCGTCCAGAACGTTCAGCGTCACTTGTGTCCATATGGCCAGTCCGAAAATTTTGAAACCACTTATAGATTGTTCTTATCGAAGGTGCAGAGTCACCATAATGTTTATCAAGCTTCTCTTTAGTCTCCTGAGGCGTTTTGCCTTTCATAAAGTAATGTTTAATCACCACATGAAATTCTTTTTCGTCCATTTCTTGAAAATCACTCGACTTCCTTGATTCACACGAATGCCAAACACAAAGAAATAGACCAATATGGCTGAAACATGGTGTGCGTTCATTCAAGAGATGCTACTAACTAAACATGACCTCGATACGCGCCGGTGGTGCCCTCTCTCGGACTTTGCACGGACTTTTCAAACCAGCCTCGTAGGGGACATTTACAATTACTTTTCTTCTAGTCCAAAAAGACTTGCCGAGTTTAAAGACTTTCAAATTTTTTATAACTTGAAAGTACATAAAATACTTCACCCCTCTCAGCGCTGGTTATCAGTACATGTAGCAGTAAAAAGAGTATTGAACTCATTTTCTGCTCTAAAACTATTTTTCATAGACCAAGTATCTAATAATAATCATCTTTTTTTTAGCTGCAGAAAATATATTACAGAAGCTTCGTGATCCCACTACATTGCTATTTTTGGCATTTTTAGTTTTTATGTTACCATTATTTAACGATTTAAACAAAAAAATGCAAGTAGAACACCCGAAAATTCATATTTTATATGAAAAAATAAGTCAAACAAAGAACTTTTTTGATGGCTTTTTAAAAAGAAAATATTTAACAAGTACTCGACTCGAAAATGTTGATTTTAAAAATCCTAGACATTTTATGGATATCGATAGCGCTGCGACGTCTAATACACTACTTAGTAATTTAGATTTAAGATCAGATCAAGTAAATTTGTTTAAATGCAGATCCCTAGATTTTTATATCGAAGCTTGCAAGCAAATAACTGCGCGGTTTCCATTGAAAAAAAAAATCCAATAAAATGTTTAGACATACCTAACTGGATCAACGAATGTTAAAAATGGCAAAACTGCTTCGATAATTCCTGTTAGTACACTCTTTCCCAATATTATTCTAAACAATGATGTCCAAGAAATTGCTACAGAGTGGCGTATTTTAAGAAATTATGAACAATCAAAATATTTCCTGATGACAGAACTATTTTGGGATAATGTCAGTTTACTGAAGTATGGCGCTGACTCTCAAATGTTTCCTTTGTTGTCTACTTTCATCTTTACTATTTTGTCACTGCCCCACTCATCCGCTAATGTTGAGCGCATATTCTTGCATATTAATCTTATGAAAACAAAACAGCGAAATAAACTGTCTACTGAGTCAATCACTGGTCTATTACATACAAAACGACTATTTAATGACGCTAATTGTTATGACTTCGAAATCAGTTCAAAGATGACTGCGGCTATGGCCAAAAAATATTGGTATGATCCAAAAAATCCTAAAAATTAATTAGATTTAAGTTCGTGTACCTATTTAATGTTAGATATCTTTACTAATAAACGAATTACAAATTACTTAGTCTGTTATGTTTTTGTTATTTCGATTTCATTATGTTTTACTAGTATTCACTAGTGTTTTACTCATATATAAAATATTGTAAAAAAAATAATTTATTTTACAAAAACAAAGAAGTTTAAAATAAACGAATTTTATTGAATAGTATTTTTTTTCATATACCGATTTTGAGTACAAATATACCGATATTAGTGGGCAACTCTACCGATTCCGCATTTTGACGTTCGAGACCACTGAACTCAATAGTCAACCGTTATCCAAAGAGATGTTAAGACGACGGAACTTAAATCTATTTAGAAGTTATCTGTGAAGAGATATGCGTCGATCAAAACTACAGGTATATGCAGTATACAGTGCAAATTCACAAATGATTATTCTCGTTAGAGAAATATACTTTTGTGAATATTCAGTTTCATAACACTTACCTCCACAGTTTTCCAAGAGTTTTTGACAATTCTGCATTATGAAGCTGAGGATACTGGTCAGCCAATTTTCTTCTTGCCGCTTGAGCCCATACCATAAAAGCATTCATTGGTCGTTTCACATGTAGTTTTTCTTTTATCAGAAGCAGCTCTGAAAAACAAAATAATAACTTTGGCAAAATGAATACAAGAAATCGAATAACCATAATCGTTAAAAACCTGATAGGGCCAATAGACCAATGCTTGTTAAAAATTTATAATATAGACGTATATCGGTTTTTCAACGCACGCGCTGCTCCTGTTGGCTTTAATGTGCTTACATCCATTTAACGTCCAGCTCACACGTTTGGAATAACGCAATTAAACATTCTGAAAAATCTCGAGCGGTTGCACTGTATCCAAGGTATTTGACCATGTTTGGCATGTCGGATTGTTGGCTAAACTACGCTCTTGCGGCATGTTTGAAAAGTTTTGTTTATAGTTCTCGTGCCTCCTCAGAGAGCCTTCTTTACGTGTGTCGGTCGAAGGATTTCTTTCTAATATCTTCACTATCAACGCCGCTCTGCCCTAAGACTCCATACTGTCTCCTACTCTCTTTCTCATTTACATCATGGAAAAAGCCAACAGTACGCTTATTTCCTCATTCGTTTTAAACAGTCGAACATCGGCTACTGACGCAAATATCCGCAACAGCAGGCAATTATTCAACGTAACAAAACTCTGGAACAAATTCTATCTTGGAGCGACAGACAGTAACCAAGTAGAATTTAACGCTAAAGAAACCCTGGTGGCATTTTTTTTCTAAAAAAGTTGACGTTGCTGAATCCGATATCATTTTGTCGGGTCACTCCATTCCTCTAGCATCGTCACTCAATTTGCTGAGCGTTAATTTGGGAGCAAATATGTCTTAACATGAACATGTTGCATGTATAGCAAAGAAAGCTCCTTAAAAGCTGAAAATATTATTTCGAACTAGAAAACTGTTAATTTTGCACAAAGCTCAAACTCGACTAACGATGGAATACTGCTCCCATGTTTGGAGCTCTGCTCCCAAACATACACTGTATTTGTTCGAGTCTATTCAGAATAGAGCTGTCCGCCTGATTGGAGACCCAAAACTCACGAGCAACCTTACTTCGTTGGAAAATAAAAGAACGGTTGGCGACTTGAGTCTACTATAAGTATATTCATGGAAAGTGTTTGATGGATGTAGCCCACTTAATTCCTCCCAGGGCGGTGCGTGCTAGGAATACACGTCGCGCTAATACTGCACATCCGTATGAGGTTCAGCTTGTCACTTCCCGTACAACTCTTTTCAAGCAGTTTTTTATATGGAGAAACTCATCTCTTAGAACTGCCTAGGACTGCATTTTCCACAGAGTTGAGTACAATTTACCGTGCTTCAAGACCAATATGAATCGCTTTTTCCGCACACATGTTATGCCTGTAGCGCTTTAGGGATTTCTCTGCAGCACCCAAAAAAAAATATACGAATAAAATCCAAATTAGGATTAAAAAAAGCATATTAGGTATAAAAATAAGTAAAATGTATAATGCAGTTTTTTTTTCAGATGTAGGGACTTGATCTTAGCAGTTGGTTGTTGCACTATGTTTGATTCAAATTGGTTTAGTATTATCAGAAACATCAGAAAAATAATATGAGGTAATTTTTTCAGCATAGCATCACAAGTAATTAACCTGACAGTTTTTACATAGGAGTTGTTATAAATAGTTACCCCTAATAGTGAATTTAGATTTAAAATGAATTGAAAATTCTATATAGATTTTAAAAACCAAACAGCTAAATGAATTTTTACTAAATTTGGCACATAGTAGAAGCTGGATTAATATGTATTTTTTTAAAATTCTCACAAAAAAGGCATTGATCTATAGTAAGTATGGGTGGTTTAGATTCAATAGTTGCTACGATCATGATTTCTATTTTTCTTAACAAAACAGCGAGAGGGTCTGAATTATATGTGTGTTTATAGGAAGAAATTAGATACATCCACATTTTTACATGTAGCCATAAGCGGGCGATATATTAAACACACGTAGGTATGTCAGTTATCCTGCTAGATTTTAATTCATATTTTATTACAACCGAAATAATTTTTGTACGTAAACGGGAGCTTTGGCACTTTTACACTCTTTATTACTTAATAATAAATCTTATATTCCACACGAGCGAAATAATAATAAATTAAAATATGTTTACAAAAATTAGCCACAGAAAACATTTTGCATTATTTATTTTTATCTGCACTGGTAAATATTAGTCAATCTTGCGGTTAACTGATGAAACATTCAAATTGTTGGTAGTTTGCTACTGACAACAAGAAATATAAAACGCATATGGATATTTCTGATGTGACTTTTTTTACAAATATGATGATTCAAATTTTGCTGTTACGCAGATTAAATTTTTTAACTGCAGTTTTGAATTTTGGTATCTGTTTTTATAAATGATTATTTTTTTGCTATTTTCTACTCAAAATATTACAAAAGCTGACGGATGGAATTCTTTATTCATATGTTTATCATATTTTTAATGTTTCTTAAGTATGTCAGTATCTATTTCAAGGGCTTAACAATCGGAAATTACGCCTAAAGCGAGCATCGAAATTGCGCCCCGTCGTAAATTATTTAAATATAAAATAAACAGATACACTAAATAAAGTAGTCATAAATTTTACAAAACATTCTAATTTTCTGTTTTAGAACGAAAATTAGTCCGTAACAAGGCACTTTTAATGGTCTTAAACTTAATATTGCACCTTCCTTGCCTTCTGCGACGCAAATAGATTTATAATATTTTCGAAATTTGTTTCTTCGGTTTCTTCTCGCTCTACACTGAGCAAAGCTAGGTCGCATAACCTTTTTTGACCCATTGTAGCCCTCAAATACGAAAGTATTAGTTTTAGCTTACCGAAAGATCGCTCGCAATTTGCGATGGATATTGCAATCGATAGCCGAGCGCGGAAATCGCAGGGTTATTTGAATATGAATTATATTGTTAGTTTATTTTGATTTTTAAATTTAATAATTAGCGAATTTTGCGCTCTTCTTGAATGGCACCCAGGGCACGTGCCCTACTTGCCCCACCTTAGGTTCGCCACTGATCTATTTAGTTCAGCTCTATGTATTTTCTCACGAAGGTGTTATTTTATTTTTCAAAGCAAATGACTTATTTCTAAACCGGAACTAGATTATCTTTTTTTTTATTGCGAGAGACTCAGCTTTAATAACCATGTGAAATCCAAACACTATATACGTATATGAATGTCTCAAGGTACAGGTAGAGTAGTACCCTAAAATTTTTGGGTAAATTTGAGTTGTTATCCATATCGTTCATGCATGGGCAAACATACTATATTACAATGTGATACGAATAAAAGGTAAATTATAATCAATACATCATATAAAATTTATACGAATCAGTACTTTTTTAAACACTTGAAATTACTGCATTT
This sequence comes from Pachyrhynchus sulphureomaculatus, assembly GCA_019049505.1. Classification (NCBI taxonomy): domain Eukaryota; kingdom Metazoa; phylum Arthropoda; class Insecta; order Coleoptera; family Curculionidae; genus Pachyrhynchus; species Pachyrhynchus sulphureomaculatus. The sequence continues at coordinate 3,527,561 of CM032453.1, read as the reverse complement.
TTATAATGTCGAAACAACGTATACGGATAGATTTAGGATTGACGAAGTGGTGAATTGAATCGAGAGAAAAAGGAGCATTTAAAAGAACACAAATATGGGATTAGTGTTTGAACACAGATTAAACATTACTCCTATTAATATAAAAATAATGGTTAAACAAAGGAATTATAGAAGTGTATGTAATCAATCCAGTATTCCCAAATTATTTGATATCCTAATATATAAGCAATTATCTTGGTCCTGCAGGAACGTCATCTCTTCGTGACATGGATTTTCACAGAGAAGATCGACGCATACCAACATCCTCGTTTATGAGTCATACTTGTTAGAGGCTCTGGAAGAGGGGGGCCCAGGTGGATGCTGTCTATACCGACTTTTCCAAGGCATTCGATACGGTTAATCATGACCTATTATTAGCTAAGCTGGAGGTATTGGGATTCAACGGTTTTCTTCTGGGATGGTTGAAGGCATATCTGAAAAGGCGTGAATATCAGGTTAAAATTGGCAATGTGCTATCAAATAGTTTTGTTGCAGTTTCTGGAGTGCCACAGATTTTGAATGTGCAAGACGTCCGGGATTTACAGGCGGACTTGGATAGACTTGTAAATTGGGCTGAGATAAACTGCCTCCAGCTTAATGCATCTAAATGTAAATCTGTTAGCTTCTTTAGAGGACAGAAGAGTATCAATAGTAATTATGTTATTAGTGGAACAGTACTCAGTACATATCACCACTACACCTAACACTTTATTTTTGCACTCGAAACGCGTTTTGCTAACCATGTTAGCTTCATCAGGAGGAATGATTGACAGTAGTGTCATTTCCACATTCTCAACTTAGTAGAACAGTGTTGGACAATTTGGGCAAAGTGAAGGATCTAGGAGTAATATTTGATTATCGCCTCTCTTTCAGAGAGTATATATTATTAACAAGTCTAGTAAGATATCGGGACTTATATATAGAAATCTCAGGGATTTATCATTGTCCTCATTAAGGCAAACTGAATTGTTCTTTACTATTCGAATCTCGAGTTAAGCACCATTTTTTGATGACACTGGCTATTAATTAGTGTGCTTGTCTTTTATATAACTATATAAAAGACAAAACCTGCTGAATTTTTTGTCCATTAATAATAAGATTCGCATCAACCTGTCATTTTGAAAACACAAGCAGCTTGGTCTTTGTTATATTTATATGTAGTCCAAATTGCTCATTCCTACGTACTATGAGAGTCGTCATGCTCTGCAGATCAGGAAAATTATCAACCACAATAACGGTGTCGCCTGCATATCTTAGGTTGTTAATCATAATGCCATTCCCTTTAATTCCCACTGTAATCTACGCTAAAGCTTTTTTGAAAAAAGCCTCCGGATGGAGGTTGAAGAGATACGGAGCCAAAATACAACCCTGTCGCACTCCTTTCTGAATAGAAGCGTCTCCCGATAGGCTTTGTTCGATTTGCACTTTCGATGTCCGATGCCCATCTAAACTGGATATGATGTTAATCTCTTGACGGTCGATATCCGAGGCACATCTGATATATCTCTATCATTTTAGCGTGTCTGACACAGTCAAAGGCCTTAAGATAGTCAAGTTGTGTTAGAACATAAAGAGAAAAAGGGCCTCGCGCGTACCATAACAATTTCTAAAACTAAATTGTGTATCATCTACCTGAGAATCACATTTTCTATATAAACGTGTATGAATTATGCGAAGGAAAATCTTTAGTACATGCGACATAAGACTGATTACAGTAGTCGTCTCAGTGAGAAGAATTACACTTTTTTGGAATGATATTAAACGTAGAGTTCAGCCAGTCAGATCATATCTGGCCTGAATTATAAATGGCTTTAAACCACGATGTTAAGATATCAAGACTTGCTCCCTCTTGTTCTGCTGTAATCTTGGTTAGTTCGACGTGAATGTTATCTGGGCCAGTAGCTTTTCTATTCTTCTGGGCCCATATTGCATGAATAATTTCGCTCTTGGTAATAGGAGGCCCAGTTTCATTTATTTCGTTAGCTGTGAACGGTGGTTCGGTTGGTCTATACGAGGCTGGTTTGAAAAGTCCGTGCAAAGTCCGAGAGATGGCACCACCGGCGCGTATCGAGGTCATGTTTAGTTAGTAGCATCTCTTGAATGAACGCACACCAAGTTTCCGCCATATTGGTCTATTTCTTTGTGTTTGGCATTCGTGTGAATCAAGGAAGTCGAGTGATTTTCAAGAAATGGACGAAAAAGAATTTCTTGTGGTGATTAAACATTACTTTATGAAAGGCAAAACGCCTCAGGAGACTAAAGAGAAGCTTGATAAACATTATGGTGACTCTGCACCTTCGATTAGAACAGTTTATAAGTGGTTTCAAAATTTTCGGACTGGCCATATGGGCACAAGTGACGCTGAACGTTCTGGACGGCCTGTGGAGGTTACGACTCCAGAAATCATTGATCAAATCCATGATATGGTGATGGATGACAGAAGAGTTAAGGTGCGTGAGATTGCTAGTGCTGTGGGCATCTCGACTGAACGGGTACATAATATTTTGCATAAACATTTGGACATGAGAAAGCTATCCGCAAGATGGGTGCCGCGATTGCTCACGCTTGACCAAAAACGGAATCGTGTGAAGTGTTGCAAGGATGGTTTGCAGCTGTTCCAGAAGAATCCGGAGGACTTTAAGCGTCATTTCGTCACTGTGGATCAAACATGGATACATTACTATACTCCTGAGACCAAACAACAATCTAAACAATGGGTTACCAAGGGGGAATCTGCACCAAAAAAGGCGAAGACCGTTCCTTCGGCCGGAACGGTTATGGCGACTGTCTTTTGGGATTCGCAAGGGATAATCCTCATCGACTATCTGGAAAAGGGTAAAACTATTACAGGTGAATATTATTCATCGTTATTGGACCGTTTGAAAACCGAGTTGCAAGAAAAACGCCCGCGATTGGCCCACAAGAAAGTCCTTTTCCATCACGACAACGCACCAGCACACACCTCAGCAGTTGTGGTCGCAAAATTAATGGAAATAGGATTCCAACTCGTTTCACATCCCCCCTATTCTCCAGACTTGGCTCCCTCGGACTACTATTTGTTCCCCAATTTGAAAAAATGGCTGGCGGGACAAAGATTTTATTCAAACGAGGAGGTGATTGCAGACACTAATGGATATTTTGCAGACTTGGACAAATCCTATTATTCGGAAGGGATCAACAAACTAGAACATCGTTGGACGAAGTGTATAAGCCTAAAAGGAGACTATGTCGAAAAATAAAAAAGGTTTACCCCAAACACATAAGTAGTTTTTATTTTTGCACGGACTTTTCAAACCAGCCTCGTAGTCGTTAAGAAGCTCTCCGATCTAATCCTTCCATCTCTTAAGTTTGGCTTCAAATAATTAGACTGTTATAAATAATAAAAATAGTAATAATGCTATAAAAACAACAAATATTAAATATTATAAATATAAAAATAAAAATAGTAGATAATATTTTTACTTGTGCGTCGCAATGTACAATGATCGTTAGAAGGAATCCCCAAAACAATATAAATGCCTTCTTTACATTGTATTATGCTTAAAAAGCATTATGTGAAAAATATTGCCACAAATGGGTTTTTTTGTTTCACTGATTAGCACGTGCTTACAATTACATATATCAAAATCAGATGTTTTGCCGGCGAACGGCTGTTGTGAAAAGTGACAAAGCTAGTTGTTTATTTTTTTTAGTGGTCACCTTATTTTCAACAGAATTTGAGAACCTCATCAATTCTGCCGATTGTTATTTCAGAAACACGGTTTAAAATAAAATGGTACCATTTTATTTTTCCGACTTTGATGATTTAAACATCTGAAGTTCTTTCTCTTATCTTTTATTTTGGCGGATATATTTCTTAGAATGGTAATATAATATATACCAATAATCCATCAACGGTTTTTGTTTTTGGTATTTATAATTTTAGCGGTTTGCAAGTGGGATATTAATTGGATTTCTATATTATCTTATACTGTATGGATGTAAGAAAAACATCAATAAACAATTAAAAACATATCATATTATGTTACAATAGTTGGTATTGAACAAGAAATAAAAATTCGTAGAATAAGCCCATAATTGACAAATATCTGTAAAAACTAGTTAGCAAAATTACCAGGCAAAAACAACCTAGGTATCTGTCCATACAAGTGACATGACTGACACATTGACTTAATGAGTGCCTAAGATCTAAACTCCTTTTAAAAATCTTGTACAATACAAACAGTAAGGTGATCGCGGACCTAATAAATATTAAGTTTATTGAGAACTGAAATGAGGATGAGACAGTCCAAGGGATTCATAAAGGGATGTAACTCGGGGTGTAGCAGGTCCTTAGTAAAATTCCACAGAGAGGATCTAAAGATGGTGACACAAATCTTCAGTGAAACACTATCATCTGCATAAGCATCATACTCGCATCGAGGTCAGAGGTGATCCTAAATGCAGAAAATGCTTCGAGAAAGAAGAATCAGCACTTAATGAATCGGAAGTTTTCACGGTTTTGGTTGGATAAGAATCGTGGTCCTTGTGATTAGATCGTCTCAAACTGGAGTAACTTGCTTAGGTCTACACGAAGCATGTTCGGGTAGCTTTATTCTTCGAGATTAAAAAACTGAATAAGTGTAACAAAGTAATGGTTCCTGAAGACGCATCGTGCAATCGCAAGTAAAACGTGGAAAAGTTAGATATTACAAATTGACACGGTCTAATTTCTAATTGCAGGAAAGATACCTGGAAGTGCAGAGAAAACTGTTCGTTTGCGTCGTCGATTACAAAAAGATAGAAGTTTTACAAGATATCGGGTTAGATGCTAACGACATAATTGTAATACGCAACATATACATCTCCGTTGCTCTTTAATGCATACAAGAACACATACTTAAACAATTATTGCAAGACCAACAGGAAGGACCAAAATAAATGGAACTATAATCAATAATTTGAGATATGCCAATGATACTTATTGCGGAGTCTGAAGAACAATTCCAGGCATTGATAAACATACTAACAGAACAAAGCGCTAGAATGGGATTGGAGTTGAACGCCTCAAATACAAGAACCCTAATATCTCACCAAACATCTCAATATCTACAAGCTAACTTTATTATTAATAATATCTCCATCCACGCAGTTCAAAGCTGTATATACCTAGGTAGAGAAATAAACTATCAACTCGACCGTTCCAAAGGTATTCTGTCACCCAGGATATCGGTGCGACAGCGAACACTTACTTGTTGCGTATGGTATCTGTTTCTTTATGGTTGTGAGACGGGAACCATGAAGCACGAAGATTTAAATAGATTTAAAATATGTTTGTACAGACGAATGCTGGAAGTGGAAGTTCTGGATAGAATGTAGAATGTAAGAATAAGAAAATTAGCATATCTCGGGCACATTATGCGGCACAGCGAGTACGAGCAGCTGCAACTGATCTTGCAAGGAAAGATAGGTATAGGAAAAAAGAGGAATTCATTACTGAAAAATATTAGAGAGTGGATAAACACTGATGAAATTGATCGCCAACTTCTATCGAGACGGCACTTAGCAGCAATCATAAATGCTAGACAAGCTCCTCACCTGAGATCTCCAGTCATCTTGGACCAGAAGTAAATCAATTAAAGGAATGCAAACTAGAAGAATACTGGCCTTCCTAAAAGATATTGGCCTTCCACAATCCTAAATCACGGCCGGAACATAATGAAGGTTTAAGAAGTCTGACTACTACGAGTATCTAGGCCAGGGGTGCTCAAACGGTCGATCGCGATCGACATGTCGATTGCGAGTGCTTTTTGAGTCGATCTCGAGAAAAAAATTCCGATATAGAACTATTCACAGATTTTGTTTTAGGTAATTAAAACAAAATGTAATGAATAAACTACTAAAATTTATTCGATCCACAATTAGGCCAGAATAACCCCCTCATCACTTTCTTTTATCGTAATAACCCCCTGCTAGCGGCAAAAGGCGGCTTTATCAAAGGAACGCGCGGTACTTGTCAAAGAAAAGCCGCGTTTTTGTTCCCGCCGATTTTTCTAGAAACTTCGGGCGGCGTGTTTGACGGGAACATTCGAGATAAGTGTTGCGCCTGCAGGAATAGGAGTCAGTCTGAGTTGTAACTTGAAGGCGATACATCGATACAAAGTTTATTAATAAATAGTCCAAAATGAGTGCGGCGAAGAAAAGTAAAACGTATCATTTTAATAACGATTGGGAGGAAGAATTTTTCTTTTGTCTGGTAAAGGATAAGTGCATTTGTCTCATTTGCCGTGCGTGGGAACTTAGAGAGGCATCATAAAACGGTTCATAAAAACTATGAAAAGGATTTTCCGTCACAGAGTGAATTAAGAAAACGAAAAGTACGTGATTTGATAACTTGTTTGAAAAAAGAATAAACCATGTTCACAAGACCAGCCAAACAATCAAAAGCTGCAACGATCGCGTCATTTAAAATATCTCATATACTGGCGAAACACAAGAAACCATTTGATGATGGATTGGTTGTGAAGGAAGCATTTATTGAAGCGGGTGAGATTTTATTTGGAGATTTTAAAAATAAAACAGAGATCATGTCTGCTATTAGAGAACTTCAGTTATCTCGTCCGACTGTCACAAGGCGTGTTGAAGTCATGAGTCAGGAGATGGCAGATAAACTAAAACATGATATCATGGAATGTACATACTTTTCTTTACAGTTCGAAGAATCCACCGATATGACAGACACTGCCCAGCTGTGTATTTTTATTCGAATGGTATTCAATGACATGTCGGCTAAGGAAGAGTTTTTGACAATGATTCCTCTGAAAGGAAAGACTCGTGGCGAAGATATATATGACGTTTTCTTCAATTTTGTAACAAACTACAAGCTACCAATATATAAACGAGTGTGTATTACAACCGATAGAGCACCAGCAATGACTGGAAACGAAAACGGTTTTGTGGCATTGTGTCGAGCTAATGATGATTTCCCTTCATTTTTCTCCTTCCATTGTACTATACATCAACAAGTTTTGTGTTCAAAAGTTCTAAACATGGAGGAGATTATGGGCATTGCAATAAAAATTGTGAATTCTATCCGTGCACGTAGCTTGCAACGACGGCTCTTTAAATTGCAGTTGGAAGATAGTGAGTCAGTTGAACACACTGATTTAGTTCTTCACACGGACGTCAGGTGGTTGAGTCGCGGAAAGTTCCTAGAAAGGTTTCAAGAATTATTCCCCGAAATAACAGCTTTTCTAGACGAAAGAGGTGATGACATTCAAATGCTGAAAAACGGAAAAAATGGCTGACTGATTTGGCAATTTTGACAGACATTACAATGCATTTAAACACCATTAATTTGGAGCTTCAAGGTAAAGGAAAAACTATTATTGAGATGATTAGCGCAATAAACGCATTCAAAAGTAAATTGCAACTTATGATAGATCAACTGAAAATAAAAGATCTGAAAAATTTTCCGTCTTTGGAAGCAAGGATTCCTCAGTTGAATTATGATATTTATGAGGCAGAATTATCAAATATTTTGGGCCAATTCGAAAAACTTTTTTATGATTTTAGTAAATTGGCAAATATCGCATCATTTATGAGTTATCCTTTTTCGTGTAAAAACATTGAGGAATTAGCTACTGAAATAACAAGTCAGTTTAACATGGGCTCATGTTCTGTTGAAAATGAGTTAGTGCAGATTATATTAGATATACATCTCAAAGCCACAGCATCTGATACAAAATTCTGGTGTTTTATATCTGAAGATAAATATCCGAATCTAAGGCAAATCGCCCTTCAACTTAAACTGATAGCAATGTTTGGGTCAACTTACTTGTGCGAGTCTGCATTTTCTGAAATGAAGATAATTAAGTCAAAATATCGCAATCGACTAACTGACGAACATATGTCATCATGCTTGCGATTAGCACTCGGTAATTACGTACCATCTTATGAAAAGTATGCTGAGGACATGCAGTGCCACGCTTCAACATCCAAAGTCACTCTTTAGTTAAGTTTAGACATTAGAACTCGTTTGTTTTGTAAGAACCAATAAACTCGCAATTTTGAATAATTATGAGTTTTTTCATTGACATTTTAGAGCAGACCTACACTTACCTCGACTAAAAAAATGCATATTGTGCGGAAAACTAATATCTATGCCACGATACACCCTACCTAGACGACAATCCTGCATCACACTTACTTGCAGCCTCTCAGAGTCGATCGATCGTAGTCTAACAATATTGAGGTAGATCGCCAGTAGTTCAAGTTTGAGCACCCCTGATCTAGGCCACCTGTCATTCTCATATCGATCTATCTAGATTCCATGATAGTGGAATTTCAACAAAAAGTGTATGTCTCTCTTATTGCCTTGGTAAAATTTATTACAGATAACTGCATAATATGAATAATTAAAAAAAAAAAAAATTTCAATATTGTTTTATTTTTAAAACATTGAGAGACTGGAAACATTAACATATTAATTATTAAAAACCTCTCACACTTGGTTCATCCAAAAACAACTAAAAATAAATGTTAAAACAACCGTTCAGTGGTTAGCAAACTGTAAAATCAGTTACACGTAAAATTCAAGATAAAACAAACCGGCAGTTAGGGCTAATTAACAGTAGTACCTTAATTAACGTGCTTTAAAATCTTTTTGTGTCGGCAGTTGCTTTCAAAACATTCTTTTAAATACAGAAAATTCCGCGTGTACAAATACACTTTAGCTTTGTTCTATTTAAAATTAAATTGTGAGTGTTAATCCTGTTAACACATTAGTTAACGGAACAAATTAAACCATTAAATATATTTTAGTGTTTACGGGCTATTAGTTGATTTGTTTAGCTATTCACAGTAGTGTTTTTTAAAAAGGGCAAGTCGATATGATATAATAGATCGAATTAGTGATAAATTTTGGTTTTAAATGGCTTGTAACGTCACAAAATACTGCCTATATTATATTTCGTCTTAGGTTTACAATCAATATAATTCCCTTCCAATAAAATACCCTTTATAGAATTTTTAGGGACTTTTGATAGACTTAACAGGCTAGGAACCTATTTCCCCGAAAATTTGAGATTTACGAGCGATTAAAAAATAACTTTTTGCTCTCAAATGATATTTTTGTCTTAAATTATAAAACCAAAATGCCGCATACTATTATGTTAAATCCTTTAAAAACTGCAATTTGCTGATTATTTTACTTGTTAACATTTTAATAATATGTAATCAAAAATTTCTATTTCTACAATATAATTACTAAACCTTTAAACAAAAGAATTTGACCATCATAAAACAATTTAAACTTACTTTGAAGCAATAGGAACCAACGTCCAATCATACCCTTGCAAAACTTTGGTAACGGCATCGTTTATTTCACTTTTGTCCAAATTTTGACTCTGCTGATTGATAGAATTACTAGAAACCGCCTCAGCAGAACTTGCTACTTCTTGTAATGTACCAACGCCTGACGCGACGCTATTTACCGTCGTTGACTTCGTTACAGTAGCAGTTGCCGCACGTGACATCATTTTTAACCGTAGTTCACTGTTATCTCCAAAACTGAATGAACAACCGAATCACCTGTTGATTTAGTAAACAATTGAGGTGTTGTTTCCTGGCAACGCACGCTCCGACACCTTCTACGATTCAAATAGGAATGAAAGAGTGCTTTGACAAACTTAAAGTATTCGACGCACGCTATCTTTACAAACCTGTCTTTATTTTTAGTTAAGGTGCGAGAGAGAGAATATTGTTAAGTCAGTTTCGTCTGCGATCTTCCTTAAAGGACCAATAGCATTTACGAGACTTGATTTAAGTCCGCCTTTTGTTGGGGATTGGTCAAAGGTTTTTTGTTTCTTGAATTAATTGTAAAGTTGATCAGGTTTGCTGTACGAAAAGGAGGAAATATCTTTATTTTTGTTGTCAAAATAAATAGAAAAAATGTTTTAGTGTAAATTTAGTCATTTTAAGATGTTTTTACTCTTTTGTTGTAAAAATGGGAAACTATTACTTAGTCTAGTCTTTAAAAAATGCATGAAACTCAGACCCGCATTAAAAGATGAATACAAAGCAACAGAGAAACAAACATATGGTATAAATCTATGTTTAACATATAAAACTTATAAAGCCTTTCTGTTAATATATGACGCCCAACGAGACGTTCCTGATTATCTATTTATTGAAGTATGGACTGTTAACACATGTAATTATGGGGAGCCACCATTTGATATATATATATATATATATATATATATATATATATATATATATATATATATATATATATATATATATATATATATATATATATATATATATATAACAAGGATTTTCTACAGCTGACGCTGTCTTCCTTCTCTCAGCCTTTGATTCCATCCCTTTCTATCTTCCCAGTCTTCATCTGTTAGACCCCTGTCCTCCATAGCCTCGTCCACATCGTCTCTTCACGATCGTCTGGGTCTTCCTCTTTTTCTTTTCCCTATAGGGCTCCACTCCGTTATTTTCTTTATCCACCTTCTTCGCTTCGTCTTATGTGTCCATACCATTTTAATCGTTTTTCTTCAATGGTGTTTATTGCGTTCTCTTTGATGTTCATTCTGTTTATTATTTCTTCATTTGTTATTCTCTCCATACGTGTCACTCTACAACATCTTCTCCAATACTCCATCTCTACAGCGTTAATTTTAGATTTATTTCTTTTGTTGATCATCCATGTTTCTGACCCGTATGTCATTATGCTTTGTATTACTGATTTGTATATGCGTGTTTTGTTTCTCTTTGTAATGTGCTTGTCCCACAGGATCGGATTTAATTGTCTTATGCATGTTCGCGTTTGCCCTAATCTAGCTTTAATCTCTTCTTCTGATGTTGCGTTTTTTGAAATGATGGTTCCTAGATATTTAAATCTATCGGTTCCTTTGATTATTGTTTCGTTATCTACTTCTAGATTCTTCACGTTTCCCTCCTTTGTTGTTAGATATTCCGTTTCATCAAAGTTTATTGCTAATCCTGCTTTAGTGTATTCTTCTTTCAATTTTCTTACCATATAACTGTCTTCCTCATCTTGCGCTATGATTACTTGGTCGTCTGCGAAACTTAGAGTATATAAGTAATCTTCTCGTATTGGGACTCCTATTCCACTACATTTTTGCTTACATTTTTTTAACGTTTGTTCGAGGTATATTTTAAATAATGTTGGGGATGTAGAGCATCTTTGTAATAGGCCTTTTGATGTTTGAAATCTCATCCCTATTTTATGTCCTATTTTTATGTTCATTGTGTTGTTTTCGTAGAGAGCTTTTACTGCGTATATTAGTTCTTGGTCAATGCCTATTTCTTTCATTGCGTTCCATAATCTTTGTCTTGCTACTGTGTCATAGGCCTTTCTTATGTCTATGAAGACTAGATGAAATTCTTTATTCTTTGCCAGTTTTTTTTTCCATTGTTTGTTTTATAGTGTATATGTGGTCTATACATGATTTTCCGGCCGTAAAGCCTGCTTGGTCTTCTCCAATTTTTCCTTTTATATTTTCCTCCATGATATTTTTAATAATTTTTCCATATAAACGTCCCATACTCGATATTATGCTTAGGCCTCTATAGTTTGTGCAATTTCTGCGGTCTCCCTTTTTAAATATAGATACTATATAAGCTTTTGACCATTCCTCTGGTATTTTTTCTCCATTTATCGCTCTGTGGAACATGTTTCTCATCTTTCGATGTAATTTATTAGACCCGTACTTAATCATTTCATTTACCACACCCCCAGGCCCTTCAGATTTATTATTTTTGAGTGTTTTTATTGTCTTCTTTACTTCTTCATAGCTTATTTCTATCTCTTTTGTTTCCTTATTCTGTTCTTCTTCAGGGTTCTCTTCTTGGAATTCTTGTCTATCTTCTGTTAGCAGCTTCTTATAATATTCTTCCCACTCACTTTCTGAGATGTACTCTATATACGTCTTCTCTCAATTGTTAGTCCTTAATGCTTTAATTATTCTCCATGACTCTGTACTTCTAGTTACTCCTATATACTGTTCTACATGTTCGCACGATTTTTTCCATCTCTCGTTCTTTTCTTTGTTTATCATCCTTCACGTTTCTGCATTTTCCTTTTTATATTTCTGTAGATCTTCTTCTGATTTTGTATTCAGCCATTTTTCGTATAGTCTTTTTTCTCCTTTATAGATTCTTTGGTTTTTTCACAGATTCTAATTTTATGTTTCTCATTCTCGTTGTCTTCTTTACCTAATGCTTCTAGGGATGCCTATTTGATGCATTCTTTTATGTGGTCATACATCTGTTTGATAATACTATAAATAAAAGAGAGCATAGAAGGTGTGTACAGGAACTAGAATCTGGCGAAAGTAATTATATTTTGTTTGGTATTGCTAATCCCGCAAAATTCTGGTTGCTATAGATATCTTTCCTGCACTCTTTTGATTACAGTGTGGCAAAATGATGTTTCTCTTAATTTTAAATATTCATACTAAGTTGGGGATGTGGAATCTTTAGTACAATGACACTACTCAGTATATATCACCACTACACCAAACACTTTATTTTTGCACTCGACGCACGTTTCCTTACCCGTGTTAGCTTCATCAGGAGCGATGATTGACTAAAGCTACAAATCTACCCTAGTTATACTTAGCATAACACTTGAATTACTCAGGCGGAACTAATTGCATAGGCGAGGCCATCATTTCCGGTCAAATAACCAGTAGAGGGGACTATAAGGAATAGGCTCTCTGTCTTTATTTAAACTACTTTTACATTTTATAATTTCCATACTTTTGTATGCAATTTCCTATTAGATACAATTTTAATTAATCTTAGATTAAGTTGGGAATGTGGAATCTTTGGCACAATGATAATACTCAGTATATATCACCACTACACCAAACACTTTATTTTTGCACTAGACGCGCGTTTCGCTAACCATGTTAGTCAATCATCGCTCCTGATGAAGCTAACATGGTTAGCGAAACGCGCGTTGAGTGCAAAAATAAAGTGTTTGGTGTAATGGTGATATATACTGAGTAGTAATCTTAGATTATCTAATGTTCAAGGGCATGTTCGGTAATGCTAGATTTTTCTGTTCTACTCTATTTTAAGTGTGCTAAATGTTCTTTAAATCGTGTTTTAATTGACCTTTTAGTTTGCCCAACATACTTTTTGTCACAATCATTACAACTAGTTTCACAAATTCCACTTTTCTTACAATTAGGAATCTTGTAGCGTATGAAAAGGTGTTGCCCCAAGCTTGGGCGCAATTTTGTAACATTGGAACTTACCCGCTTTAATTTCTGATACTGAATTGAGTGAACCCTGATTTTAAAAGAACTAAAGAAATTAAACACACACTAGCTCAGTTTTCCTTGGTAGAGAGATATGGGCAAGAGATAATTTTCTTACGTCTTTTTGGAATTAATTTCTATTTTTTTAAAAGGCTTTAGCTGTACCAAATTTTTGGGCACCATCCATTTTAAAATAGAAAGGATCTAACTTCAGCTAAAAAAAATGGAAAAATGCTGAAGGAAAGTATTGTTGGTAAACAAAAAAAAATCAGTTTGGTACAGCCGTTCTTGTCCTGAAAAGTAGGATAGGTATTCAGTGAGACACTAGCTTTAATCAACAAAGAAGAGAATTTATTCATGTATTTTTTTTTTAAATTAAAAAAAGTTCTAACGTTTGCAGTTTTACCAAAAAAATTCTAGCCTATCTAGTAGTTGTTACATTTAAATTTTAAACTATTATAACCCCCGAAGACGAAAAGTCGTGCTTTACACTTCACTTTTTAGTCTGTTTTAAATTGTAGTTACGGCACTACTCCGGGATAAGTCTATTGAAGGAAGTTTTGTTGACTTACTGTTCTTATTCCTGTTTTGATGGACTACGCCCGATTTCACACTTTTTCTTAGCAACCACTTAGAAAGCCCACTACGGTTTTAGTTAAGACACTGGTGCTTTTACTTAACGGCTCTGATGAAAATTAGCCTACTTCGGCTAGATGGAAAATAGCCTCTCGGCTAGACGGTACTGCCTGGCTGCGGCTAGATGGAAAACAGCCCGGCAGCGGCTTGATGGTACTGCCTGGTTGCGGCTAGATGGAAAACAACCCCGATTCAAGCTCTGCGGAGCCTTAAATAATCGTGCGACTTTTGCCTGTAATATCACGACGCTCCAATCAAAACTGCGGATCAAACATTTCACCAATCGCGGCGTAGCGAGAGGTTCGGTCAGGAACCCGCACAACACAGTATGTACCGAACGTCTTAGAATCTCTGTTTAATATACCGTTCAATACAAAAATGAAAATAAGTACAATTTGAAGTGGAAAAATCAGTAACATTACATGGTCTTAAAATCTAGGAAAAAATGAATGTTACAATCTTATCTTTGGAATTTCCTAAGATATTCCTCAGATTGTCTGATGACTTATAGACTAAGGTGAGGCCTATCTTATTAAATATCTTATTGAGTCCTCTGCTATATTTCGGATTATATGGTAGGGAGACATACTTGGTGTTATTTTCTTCGCGTGTAAAAAAAAGGTGGACCTCTGAATATTTAAACTGAACTTATATCTATTTATTAGCTTGTTTACTAAGTCATCGTCATAACCATTAACTCTAGTTATATTTCTAATACGATTCCTTTCATTATTGAAGTTTACACTATTCAGAGGAAAAGTGACCAAACAATGAACTAAAAAATGTAATGCCAGACACATTCCCGGAAATAGGGAAATATGCTTGTCGTGATTAAGAACCCTAAACCATAAATAAAATACTTTCCTTCAACAAGGGAAATATAAACAATAATTTGCCTATTATGTCATAGGTATGTAAGTTTAGACCAAGTTAACTGTTTGTATCTCTAAAACTTGCCCTATAATCAAATTAACATTTTTTAGATCACTCTGTAATTAGATTTCAATCCCTGTTACATACCATTTCTGTCAAAATTGGAAATAATGAAAAAACACACTGAAACATTATGATATATACGCAACCAGCCTTCTAACCGCTACCTGATTTCTTTCACTTTATATGTCTTTTACTATAAATAATTAGCTAAAAGTTTATAAACCAGTCGAACCAAAAACCAAGAAAAATTCTGACATTCATACTCACACACAAAACTACACAATTTTTAATGATTCACAGTTATTCTCTTCCCCTGTTAACATTAAAAATAACGAAAAAATACCCCACATGAAGGAATTAATCCGGGGAAGAAAAACCGCATCCGGCGGAGAGCTACAAGGACCGGCGACGTAACATCAAAAGGCTCGCAAATCAACATATTGAAATGGTCAGAGAGGCCCTCTATCAATTTCATAATGATAGATGGAACTCCAAACTCGAAGACTTAAACCCTGACACCACATCCGTCTGGAGAATGGCGAGAGCCGTCTCCAATGACGGACCTAGCCAAATTCCCTCCTTACGTCACGAGAATGGCACCGCGTCTTCCCCTCTAGAGAAGGCAGGTCTATTCGCAAAAATGCTCGAGGACAGGTTTCAACCAAACCCTCACACTCACCCACGATTCGGCAGAGATGCGGTGGTGTCCCAAACCATTCGCAACTTCAATCAAACCCCATTTCCTACCGTACGGATCTTTACGACTCCGCAAATAGTCAAGTCCATCATTCAGACCCGCTCATTTAAGAAAGCCCCAGGCCATGATAAAATCTCTGCCAAATATCTGAAGGAGCTTCCTCCTAAGCAGATCTCAGAGATTACCAACATCATCAATGGCATTTTCCGACTCAGTTATTTTCTCATTACTGGGAAGAAAGCCGAAATTGTGATGATTCGGAAGCCTGGCTCTCCTTCCCACGAGGCTGACAGGCCAATTAGCCTAATATCAACATTGGGCAAAGTGGCCGAGAGGGTTATCCTTGAGGAAATCAGAGACAAAAGCGCCGAATTCAACATCATCCCTGATGAACAATTCGGCTTTCAACCAAAGCATGGTACCATTCATCACGCCACGAAACTGGCACAGTACATCTCCAGCAGTTTTAACTGCGGTTTCCGGGTTGACGCTGTTTTCCTTGACATTTCCAAAGCATTCGATAAAGTCTGGCACGAAGGCTTATTCCTTAAGCTTATTCGTTTTGGCTACCCTTCTCACCTAACAACTCTGGTTTAATCATTCCTCTCCGATAGGACTTTCCAAGTCCGTATCGAACAATCCCTGTCAGTGGTAAAGAGTCCCACAAGGCTCCGCCTTATCCCCGCACCTCTTCAATATCTTCTCGTCCGATATCCCTAAGGATCGATTCACCAACCTCCAATTGTACGCTGACGACACGGCCATTACCGCTTCTGCAGCGAGAAGTGATCACATCACGGCCCGACTTCAACGTCATCTAACGCGCCTCTCCGACTGGTTTGACCGATGGAGGATTAAGGTCAATCCAGCCAAGACCCAGGCCATAATCTTCGGAAAAGGCTTCCGCATACCCCTTCCTCAACTCCCACTGAATGGGACTAGGCTCCGATGGGCCAACAACATCAAGTACCTGGGCCTTCTGTACGACAAACGGCTCGTATGGAAGGACCAAGTGTCTATGGTCGTGCGTAAGGGAAATCAGCTTCTAGGGAAGCTGTATCCGCTCCTGAATCATCGTAGTAAGTTATCAACTTACAACAAGTTGCTAATTTACAAATCGATAATCAGGGCCGGACTTACGTACGCCTGTCAGGCCTGGTGCCAGATGTCCAAAACTCATCGGACCAAGGTCCAGACAGTCCAAAATAAAGCCCTCCGTATCATAGTAGGAGCTCCCTGGTTCGTCCGTAACAATCAGTTGCACAGGGGGTTTGAAATGCCCACGATAAAAGAATTCACGCGTAATGCCCAGCTTCGCTTCCTTGAGAAAGCAGCGGTCCATCCTAACCCCGAGATAACGAACACTTTCAGAGGCAATGTAAATGTCGGCAATCGATACTTACGACCAACGGACATTCTACCACTAGACTAACTAATACTACATTCAACATGGACTACCCTTGATTAATTAGGGCCGTAGTTTAGTTGAGCAACTCCTTCAGTTTTAAAAAGTGTAAACAACCCACACGACTAACACAATTATAACACCACACCCCCGGAAAATGGGGAACTAGGTTAAGTTAGCATTAAGTTAGGTTAAGGTAGGTTAGATCCACATATTAGAAAATTAACCTTAGAGTTAGAATACATCAAATATCTAGACATTGACAAACCAGAATTGTAAAAGGAGTAGAGGGTTTTTCCCAGCTCATAAGGAGTTTTAGTGGGTATGGCAACCCTTCAGGTCGGTGAGCCCCACATACCTGGAGCACTTTGGGGCACACTTACGGTGACGCAGACTGCTCCAGAAATCCATAAGGCGGATTTCTCCCTATATAAAAAAAAAAAACGAAAAAATAATATAGTTTTTCGACCCCTTGCCTCAGAGAACCTGCAAGAAGAACCATAACACAATAATTTCGAAATCACCCTTCGAACTCCCTTCTCCACCACTTGTATGTTGCATAATTATTTATAGTAAATAAATAATTATGCTTAAAATCTGTTCATTATTGCCGCCAAAAACCTGAAACAATTCCCATAATTCCATGTTTCACATTCTTCACCCATTAAAATTGAAAATAATGTAAAGCTCTTTTAGATTCCTCGACTCCAAACACCCCGAAAAAAAATCTATAACAACTTATATAAGACGCAATGCTAATTTGCCCAAAAAACTGTAAATATTTCCAAATGCTTTTTAAATTATACAATATTGAACCACCCTTGCTTCTTTCAGTTCTTTCTAGGGTTAAAATTGAAAGCCATGAAAAAACAACCTAAATGTTGAATTTCTTCACTTCAAAAACCCTAAAAAGGATATATAACATAGTCTGTTATATATCCTCCAAATTAAGCCCCTCCAATCTCCTCCCTACCCCTTTCATCTCTTAATTGTTTTACTAGAAATATTTAAACATACAATTTATATATTGTTTCAACAAAAAAAAAAATAGGAAAAGCGACCATATTACTACCTACTTAACCTGAAGCGATTTCGTTCAAAAATTGTAGGATTCAGCCCCTCATTAGATAATATCTATGCACCAAGTTTGATTGATATTCCATTCCGTTCGAGAGTTATTGTGCCAACAGACAGACCGACGTAAGTGGCGGTGTGAGAAAAATGTTTTTCGTGATCTAGAAACCCTAAAACGTGAAGAAAAGCCAAAATCTCGAAGTGTAATTTTTTCACCAATACAATACTTTCCTTTAGCTAAGATTGAGGAAAAAATGGACGAATGACATCAAAAAACAAAATAAAAAGATATGACATTAAATAATACTAAAAAAACTTCTAATGAGTCATTTCAGTTGAAACTTATAAATTGGCAACAGCTTTTAGTACTGATACATACAAACATCACACAGCTGATCTCATACCGATAAGTCGCGCTATTTAGATGTTCATTAGCGCGCTTTCAGATCCAGGTAGATAGAGTGACGACATGCGTCGCGGCGCGCGATACGCCTCATGAATCGTCTACTCGACGCGGATTATTTAATTTGGCGCACGTGCATAATTTGGGAAGCGGGATTCTTTTTCAAGGAATACAATTTTAAGGCGGTTTTGAGATGTGGTGAAATCAGCCGTGTCTTATATTACTAATTAGATATTAGTGAATTTCTAGGGTTTCGTATCGAAATTTGAAAATATAACTCTTATGGAATCAAGTCCGCGACCCACCGTCTGTCGGTGCCTCTGTCGTCCTGTCTCTCTGTCGATCTGCCTTATTTCTCAAAGATGATTTGATGTAAAGAGCTAAATTCGGTACGGTTACCGATCGTTCTGGACCAAAAAAACTTAGAAGTAATAAATATTTTCAGTCTGTTTAAAAAGGACCCTTCCAGATTTTGCATTTTTTCACAGTTTAGGACTTACAAAACACCTAAACAATTTCCAAATTTTATGAGTTTATCTGTTTGATTGTCTGTCTGGTTGGAGGAATAAACACATTTTAAGTAGTTATATGGAGTGGGGTATAGAAATGGGAAATTTTCTCAATATATCGATAATTATCACTATATCGATAGTTATCATCATCAATCCTAAGAGAAAAAGTATATAGAAGAAAGGGGGATAATATTACAGAGTGACCTTCAAAAATATGTTGATTTTACTAGTTATGTTATAAAGGAAATAGTGGGTAATTCATTTAATGAATTTTATTCTGATTAAGTGTAAGAAATAGAAATTCAGTATTTAGGATTTAGAACTGTGTTTACGAGAAACGTGCTGCGTAAATCACTTTTAACCAAATTTTTTGTTTATAACTTGATTATGTAGAGTAACAAACAGAGCTTCAGCTTTGTGGCTAATAAAGGATAAGAACGAGGAAAGCAAATAAAAGATGCTTTATTAGTTTAGCCACGTTTGGATCCTTTATAAAACTTGAATGCCCAAAGCATCAACTGGTTAAAGTATTCAAATACGATCAACGAACAAGGTCGTGAAGCTGCATCATTCTGTCAGTTGTGGCTTTATTCAACGTATCATCGATGAATCAACACGGACTCCTGATCGGACAGTGTGGTCCCTAGACCTTAATTTAGCGTGTGGTTTTGTTACGTACCGATCCTAAAATGACAAGTGGATAAAACACATACATAATAAGCTACTTACCTTATTTATACAGGGTTGTTCGAAGAAATCGATTATATCACTATTCAATTCTACCCAAAATTTTTAAACCGCTTTTGTCAAATAGTAAGAGTTTAGATTTAACAGTTTTTAATATATTGTAAGTTTATATAAAGAACACATATATAGAATTTTGCCGACGGGAAGCAGATCACCCTTTGAGAGTTACATATTTCGAAAAATTTAATGAATTAGTTATCGCAATGGTGAAAGAGGTAGAATCAATATGCGGTCGCTGAAAAGATTGACCGCAAAATTAGCCCGTTTTTGCAACCTCCATAACTTTGCGACAAAAAAGCAAACTTAACGTAAAAGGTCTTAAATTAAAACTAATTGAAAATCTGGAAGGACATATTTTTCCATTTTTTTTTACTTAGGGATAACTACCCAATGTTTTGAGGGTTAAAAAGATGAAAATGTGTAATTTCTGAAAATAGGTCACTTTAATTATTTACATATTCTCTACCCAATATCGTATAGTCAATAAAAAAACCACCCTCTAAAAGGGAGTCGCAACTAATAGGGGATCCTGCGATACTCACAAACATTACTCCCAAGACTAGGAAAAAATACAAAGAAATAATTAAAATACTGAGCTGGACTGTCTCCCAAACTTACCGTTAAGCGATAACCACCCCCTAAAAGGGGGGGGGTTGAAATTTATGTTACTGCTATTTTAACCTAAAAAATAACTTTTAATTTTGGGGAAAAATCTTATTTATTTTCACACTTTTAACCCCCAAAAATGAACAATATGTTCTAGATTTTAATTAGTGTTAATTTAAACCCTTTTACGTTAAGTTTGCTTTTTTATCTCCAAGTTATGAAGGTTGCAAAAACGGGCTATATTTCATACTTTTTGCGGTTATTCTTTGAACGATTGAGCTTTAAAGATCAAATCCTATTCCTATAACAAGACAACTTACTTTGTGTCTCAAATTGTTCATGCTTGTATTTCGAGCCCAGAAAATATAAGAAAAAAAAAAAGTTAACTGAGAAAATTTTTACTAAATTATATGTTCAGTAAAACCAAATTTAAAAAGAAAATAGTAAAGTTATTTTCCCAGAAAATACAAGTCATCATTTCACTGCAGTTGGAATTTAAAAAAGATGTTATTAAGGTTGTTTTAAAATTAAACCCCTCTAGTAAATTAGAAAGTAGAATTCTAAAAAATGTTGGTACGAACTTGGTATTTTCTGTTATAAACCCTATCAGAGGAACATTCTTGCAGTACACGTAGTAGGAAATTCGCAACTCCATAACAATTCGATCTTTAACAAATGCTTAAAATACTAAAGTCCTGCATCGCCCTCCTATCTGGAGAGAATTTTTTTTTTTAGAAAATGTTTTCTTTTAGGTAAAGAGGATTTTTCTCTTTCAAAATCTCTCTCCTCCAAGTCATCGATTTTTTTCTGAAATTAGCCCCACGCTATCGATTTTGTTGTCGAAATGATAAACGAACTTCAGAAGTGTTAAAGGATTAGACAAATATCCTGGATCTACTTCTGAAGCGAACTCATTTCTTATTTTAACCAAAATTGGTATTGTGGAATTTTCGAGCTTGCAAGCTATTGATATGTTCTGAACTAACAATAAATATCGCAGCGGATTTGATAGTATTCATTTTTATATTCCTTTAGTTTTCAAGAAATATAGAAATTATCTTGAATGCGAATTGGTGAAATTAATTTGTCTCATTGAGAACAATAAAAAATACTACTAATAACTGTGAAGAAAAACTTTTCAAATATCTTTCATACTATATTTTTTTTCTTTGATTGTATCAAATAAGCATTAGAATCAGTGGCCTAGCAAGATTAAAGGGCCTGAGAAGGCAAATGGATCCAAAAGGTGCTCCTTTAGGGAGAACACCAAAAACGAAGATATTTAAGGGGGGTGCAAGAATCAATTATCGAGACCGACAACCTCTGAAAGAAAAAGAAACTTCTTTTACAAGAGAATTTTAAATCCTTTTCAACTACCTAAAACGAAAATGAATGACCCGGAAGTTTAAAACAATCCTTTCTTACAGTGGAAATCTTAAAACTTAAATAAATAGTGCATTTTTAATGTTCCTTGCGGAACACTTATGGGATCACTTCGGTGTTTGTCTCTCTCTGTCACCAGATTTTCTCCGAAACTATTGGATATAGAAAATTGAAATTTGGCACAAATATAGAAATTAATGGCCTAAAGAGAGCCGTGTAGTTTTGAAAGTTAAATTTTAACTGAACAGGTTAGCTTCGGAGGATGAAATGGGAGGTGAAAAAAAATTTTTACCAGGTCATCGAGTATGGGTTCAAATTAAAGCTTGTAAAAATACGAATTCAAAAATATATATGATGTAATACTTTCGCGCACTTTTCTTTGTGTTATTTTAAAAAAATTGCCAAACATCGATGTCACTCCCCTTATCTCGAAAAGTACTGATCAAAAAATTTTGAGAAAATTCTGGAATAGTAGATTGAGCGAAAATTATTACGAGTGCATTACGTTTCATAATTTATCTGAATTAAAAAAAAACATTTGTACCTATGTTTCTTGACATATGGTGGCAGTAACTGTAACCCAGTGGCGAGTCGCTCTTATACCGAGATATAATTTTAATTTACTTTAAAAGCAATCACCCTACGAAACACTAATTGCGCAAGTCTCACTTGCACTTGGCCAGTTCTTATATACTTTTCATCGCAGTTGTAAAAAAAATTCTTAACTTTCATAGGTCACCAGCACGACTACGAAAAAATTACTTAAGATTTAATTATAAGGAGGTGGGGACTATTACAAAATATTAAACTGTTTAGGAAATTACATTTAATTAAAAACATACATATTTCTAAGTTAAGCACTTACGCTAAAAAATATGTTATTTTAAGTACTTTCTGTTAAAAAGTGGAAATAATCAAAAATCTTTGACTTTAAGAACCCTGAAAAGGTTATACAACACGGTATATACTATCAGTAATAATGGTTAAAATTTTTTTATTATTTCGACAACATGAAACTATATGAAATTTATTGTTCCTCATCCCTTTCACTAAAGCAATATTCTCCAAAAATTTGAAATCATTACCAACAGACAGACAAACCCACGAAAACAAAAATCTCCTTTATCTAGAGATCCTAAAATATGAAGAAATGCAAAAATTTCAGAGCGGGATTTTTGTCACAAACACAATGCTTTCCTTTAAAAGTAACGAAAGTATATCAATCAGTATGGTATATCAGCAGTGATAAATCATTTCACATAACCATTTAGGTTAGGTAATCTTACTATTTCTATGCATTTTTAAATAGTTTGAAGTACGGTCCTAGTCCATGACACGTATTAAAATCTTATGGTTTGATTATGATATCGACGATACCGATACGTTGACTTTGATTTGAATAATTAGTACGGAAGCATTCAAAAAGCTCATCATTGAAATAATTTCTGTGTGGACGAAATCTCAAATCAGAGAACAGAAGCATGCACGCCTTTGATTAAATAAGAAATCATAAATTGGAATTAATCACGTCGAATTTGAGTGGCTTTCCGACGTATGTTACCACGTATTTTTAGGGATAGATTTTTAATATTAGATTACTGATGGGAAGCAACTTGTTCCTTTTTATTATCTTGATTGTATGATCACGTGAGAATGGCTTATTTTTAAATTTTAAATAGATTATTGTTTAAGAATAATTCATCCCCTTAAACATTATTACCATATAATGGTGAATTATGGTATAATAGGTCTAGGTAGAGCAGCGTTAATAAGATATTTAGTATTAAGAAATAAAAAATATACATCGTGCAAGACATCCAATCCCGTCATTCCGCGACAACAACCCGTGCCATACTTTTTCCACCTGGAAGATGTGCCGACAAAAGGGCGGAAGTCGTACTAGTAAGTATTAAGAATTTATCACTTTTTGATAATCACTCTCCGACCTTTAGACAATGTAGCATATATCCTGGGGAGTTAAAGAACACCCAAATCGAATACTTGTCAGGAATGTCAACGAAAATATAACATTATTTAAAAGCCGTAAAGTAACACATTTATGCATTTAAGAAATATGAAAAATCGAAACTTCTATCTATATGTGGGCTATGTTGCCTGACGAGTACAAGTTACATCGATTCAAGACTAACGTGAATCGCTCTTTTCGCACACGCGGTGCTTCTGTAGCGCCTTAGAGATTTCCCTATAGCACGTGTGCTATGCCCATAAAAAAACCCTGTTTTTATACATATGTAGCAGTGGCGTAGCCAGAACACTAAAAGCGGAAGGGACGTCAAACACCTGATGAAGAAAACCCTCCTGCATTGGAATTTTTCCCAAAAATGAACCCCTACCAACAATGGTACTCTAAAAGCTGACATTCAATGTCAAACTCGATGACCGGAGGATGGACATTTTTCACAAAAGGAAACTCTCAATAAAAACAATTCCATTTCTAATATATATAAGGGTGTGGGAAGGTGAGGTTAGCATATATACACGGATGGATAAATGTCCGACTACAACTTACAGATTTCCACTACATTTGATTAAAATTGGTTTAGTCGAATTACGAGTAGAACTATCCGAAAAATAATATGCTGTGCAACTCTTATAGCAAATACAAAACCCGGTAAAGTCATGTACCCAGTACTTCCTTTCACGGTCGCAGCCAGAGGGAGGCAGGGAAGGACAGGAGCCCACCCTAGATCCTTAAGGGTCTAAAAATTATATATTATAAAATAACGAAAAAATAAAAAAAAAAAAAATTATTTTTTGTTAATCATTTTGGGTTACTGTTAAACAAAGAGCGAGAGCGAGCAGAAGAAATCAGGAACGTCAAATTGTTAATTTACCCCATTTATCAATAGACGTTCAAATTCTGGCAGGACGTCAAGTTGAGAAGTTACTGGAAATGAAAGGTTCGACATGGTTCGAGGTTCGACTTTAGTCTAGAATAATCCAAGTTCAGGTGACAAGTGAAGTCAACTGAAGAGACTGTGTTAGTGTCTTACCATTTTTGCTGGTAAAATGTATATAAGTACGTTTGTTTGATAAAAAATAAATACCCTTCCACTTACAAAAAAATAAAATTAAAATTAAAGAAATATACCTAAGTGTGATAACACTGATAAAGTGATAACTAACTGAAGTTTTCGTTTATTATAAAATAAATAAAAAAGAAAATAATCCAAAAACTTACAAAGGGGAAACTATTGATAAGGTTAATTTTTTTCATTATTTACAGTGGCTTCAAAAAGAAAAAAAAAGACGAGTAAGAAATGAGACAAGCAACAGCGATGAAGAGGAAGGGACTGTGAACCTCCACAGTCGACATCATTCACATCTGGAATGGATGCTATTAGAGCGAAATTCACGACGGTTTCAACTTGTGATACTGCGGAAGCAGAAAGAGGAATACATGATAATGATAGTCATAGTTAGCCTCAGGAGAGAAAAAAAATATTGCTAACCGGTTTCTGGATTCCACCGAAGACTTACAACTTTGAAGCCGATGCCGCTCACGCTCAGCTAAAGAAAAAATGTAATTATCAGTGGCTGAATACATATTCCTCATATCTGGTATATTCCAAGCGTTTAGAAGGTGCTTTGTGCAAATACTGTGTCTTATTTTCACCCTCTTCAAAAACAGACAAAGGAGTTTTGGGATCTTTCATAAATATAAAGACATTCATTTGGCTTGTAAAAACCATTTGATAGACCAGTGGCATGTTTCAGCAACTGAATCAACTAGAAGATTGACGTATGATGTACCTGCTGTTATTCCGGTACAGAAATTCAACATAAAGTTTTAGAGAAAAACACGAAAGTAATATCTTCTATCATATCTTGTGTTGCCTTTTCTGGCACTCATAATATACCTCTAAGGGGAAAGCATCAAGATGAAGGAGTGTTTGAAGACCTGTGTCGCCTTCGTATCGTAGCTGGAGATATATCATTGAAACAAAACTTTCAAAATTCTAGGCAAAATGCAAGCTATCGATCTCCCCAAACTCAAAATCAAATAATTAATTTGTTAGCTTTTATTTTAAAATTTTTGGAATTTCAGAAACAATTACTTTTATTAATATTTGCAATAAGACAAAGCTAGCCGACTTCTTCGGCTTTGAAACAATAATGTTCCTACCAAATTAACTCGGTGATATAAACTCGTTTCTGGATACCAATTTATCGATTAGATAAACACATTTCAGTTATATATATAGCCGTAAATGTTACATAAAATAAACTCAGTAGTTCCGAAATTTGATATAATATAAATAGTGATTCAAGTATAATTTAATTTATGTAATGTAAACATGGCACCTCGCCTGAAAGCAATTATAATAGTTTATATCCTATTTGCTATGTTACACACCTCAATAGGGATTTAACCCTTTTTCCATATCCCAAGGATATCGGCGAGGATGTTGTAATAGCCGTCAACGTTGTCCAAGTGCCGAAACGTACATTTTTGTATTTCACGGCACCTTTTAAACAACGCGATAGTGCTGTTACGGACGTTATTTGCATTTCTGCAAACAACTACTACCTATGTACGTGACCAGGCCAAATATAGTTAAATAAGTTAATAAATAAGTATACCGACCTGCGCGATTGAACCCTCGACCTTCTGCACAATAGCAAAGTACTACGCCACCGAGCTACGGCCAGTTACACAAATATGTTTTTGATCTCAAAAGTATTCTAAGTATTAAAACCTGTCGTGAATGCTTTGCAATCAAAAACCCTTGACTTGGTTAAAGCCTCGGAGTATATTAATCCAATTGTGGATTAGTTAAAAATACATCGTGACAATGCAGAAACAACTGCGGATGAACGGCTGGAGGATGCAAACCAACTGGCAGAGCAGTTGGAAGTGGAACTGACCATGCCGAGGATTGACAACAATACAGGAGCAACCCTCCAGCACTTAATACGTCCGAATTCTGGAGAAGGTCTCTGGTCACACCGTATCTAGACTCCACAATTGCATCTTTGGAATTTCGATTTTCTAATGAGAACTCACCAGCCTTTGCACTCACTTACCTGCATCCTTCGCAAATGGTAAATATTAATATCAAAGATTTGTGGTTTGGCAGTTTTCATCCACTGGATAGCTAAAGCTTAGATACCGAACTAGAAATATGGTTCAATAAATTAACAGAGGAAGAGCTGGAAGTGATCAAAAAAGCCGATTGTTTTTTCCTATGGCAAAGAAAGCTCTTTTGATTCTGCTGGCTATACACCACTTGTACCACTGAGCGGTTTTTCAGCACCCACAGAAGAATAAAGACTTGACCGCGAAGCAAAATGGGAGGATATCGCTTGAACAGGGCTCGCTGTGATGAGCGTTCACACAACATTCATCTTTAAAAATTATGAAGATTTGTATTTATTTGCGAATTTATGGTTAAATTTGAGGCTAATCCAAGAAAGTTAATGCTGTACTAATAAACTAATTTTAATTCAGTTATTTTTTGTAGATATATTCCTTAAAAATACTTTTCTTTTCCTCTTTTAATGGAATTTTGAGTTTTAAAAAACTGTCCGGCTATGCCCATACTTCCTTTGCAAACACGTTCTAAAATAAATACTGAATTTAACTTTCCCACAAAAAGGAATAACGTAATTCAAACTATTTGTGGAAGTAACAAAAAAAGTAACACATACTTTTTAGATTCCTTAACTCTTAGAACATTGAAAAGGGCGTGTAATATGAAGCAACTCCCTCACTAATTTAACCCCTTATATGTGTAACTAGCAATAATTAGGTTTAAAATGTATTTATTATCTCAATCAACAATCAAGAAAAATTTCATAATACTGTTGGAACTACACAAAAATTGTCACTCTTACCCTTTCATCCCCTTCCCCTGAAACGACAAGACCCAAAAACTGGGGATTTCATTTTTACATCAAATGTATACCAAATTTTAAATCGGTAGATATCGTATTTTGTTTGAGAGTTATTGTGCTAACAGACCGACAGACAGATCATCATAAATCATATTTATTGTATTTTAAAACGTGAAAAATCTCCGAAGGTGATGTTTTCATGAATACATTACTTTCCTCAGCAGCCGGATACGTGTCCTATTATGAACCAGATATCTTTTATTTTCACCAACTAATCACTAAATTCGCCATTTAACAGACTGGGGCTTTCAGTTTACCACTTAACCCAACAATCTCATAATAAAAATATTAAGGTTTTTTGGATAACCTCAAAAACCAAATATTTACTTTTATAGTAATGTAAAGGCTATAAATTATGTTAATTATTTTAAAAACGTCTACTCGAATCTCTTTCTCTCTTGAACATAAAATTTGTTAAGCGCTCAATATTGCCAACCCTGTGTTACTTCAAAACCGTTTATGACTCGCGAAAAAACGATAGAAATCAGCAGATTGCTGCATATAAAACTGTAAATCGGTAGTTTACTCTAAAAGTAATTTTTATAAGACTAGCAAATAAAAGACTTTTTTTAATCAACCTGCTTTAATCAGAATAATTATTTTTTTAATATAAATAATAAAAATTGTTACATATAGTAAGCATACTGTAAATGTTATATTAATCATTATGGTCTGCTTCCCTTCAATAACTGCATCTTCATTGTTCTCAATGTCATATTCCCCTTAAAAGGCATATATATCTTTATTAATTTTTAATGTTCCGTAAGCTTCGGTTTCTGTCCGTCTGTCTGTCACATCCGATTTTCTCCGAAACTGTTTGACACAGAAAGTTGCAATTTGGTACTAATATAGGAATTGATGGCCTCGTCAGAGCCGTGTAGTCACAGTAAACATACTACAGTAGCGAAACTGAGCTCCAATTTGGTGACGAGATTTTGACGGCGCGTGCGTCGACGGGTCCTTTTTCAAAATGACCGCTCAGTGTTTACATCCGATCTCGGAATGTCTTTGGAATGTATTGTCCATCGTTTCTTGATGTGACTGCAGTTTATATGAATATAAAGACAGAAGGAAGAGAGAGTTTGTAGAAAAAGAGAATTAAAAACGTTTGTAAGTGAAGAGAATCGAAAAGGTTGAGAAACAATTTATATAATCATGGGGAAAGGAGGTTATTGTTGTGCCGTTGAGAATTGCAAAAATAATTCAAACTGTACGCGGGGCATTAGTTTCTTCTTCTTCCCCAAAGATGTTGAAAGGTAAGTGATTTAATTGAAAGACTATCAATTGCGTAAGAAATCGTACGCTGATAAATTAGTTTATTTTGGTTATAGGGCAAAGATTTGGCTTGCAGCAACTAAACGCGTCATTAATTGTCCAATTAAAAATTTGCGCAAAAAATGCGCCTCACATTTTTCTCAGAAAATGATTTGAAAAATCGGGTTGGATATTTTAGAAAACCATGTAGATCAATTATTAACTGACATTGATATTGGAATTCCTGCAAATGAGTTACTATGCTCCTCAATTTGTAGCCAGTGTAACGGACGAGCATGCCTCAACGCTTCATCTCCAAATGATCTTGATAAAGAAAGTGAATATGTACCTAAGGTTCTTGAAGCTTTAGAGCCAAATATGACAGACAACGAGGATAATGATAACCGTCTGAAAATTCAATTTGAACCACCAGAAGAGGAAGACGACGATAAACAAAAAGAATATTAGGCTGCATGCCTGCTATTAATAATCAGAGTAAAAAATAAATTGCCTTACATTTTATCTTAAATAAATTACAATAGGTTTACGATAAACTGATGATAAATAAAAATGTAATTACAATGTATTTAAACTATTTCATTTCAATATCTTATTATTTATAAAAATGAACTAAATATTATATGGATGTCTTATTTATGAATAATGTTTATAAATATCATTTAGAAATAAATAAATAATTCAAGTTTCTTCATAATTATATATATACAGTCAACTCTCTATATAGTGAAAGACCAAAATGCAGTTTTACGATGGTTTCAAGTGGCCCGTATGCATCAAAACGTACCAATATGGGGAAATTTAATAAAGCAAGCCTTTTGCTTTATTAAATTTGCCGATATTGGTACGTTTTGATGCATACGGGCCACTTGAAACCATCGTAAAACTGCATTTTGGTCTTTCACCTATATAGAGAGTCGACTGTATATATGTATATATATATATATATATATATATATATATATATATATATATATATATATATATATATATATATATTATATATATATATATATATATATATATATAAAAAATCATATATCCCTTCTACCATATGGTGTAGGGCAGTTATACATTCTCCTTTTTTTCCCTCTGAATCTCCACATATAAACTTCTTTCATCTGTCTCTATTCTTTGCCATTTTTACTGCTTCTTTCCAGGATTTTCCCTTCTCCTTAAGTATACTTCCAATACTCCCATTCCATGTTTGTCTAGGTCTTCCTCGCTTCTGTTTTCCCTGTATTCGGGCTTCACACACTTGTTTCACCTGTCTATCATCTTCATTCTCTGTACATGTCCCCACCATCCCAGCTGTCTTTATTGTATATATTCCATAATTGCTTTGAAACTGGCCGTGGAGCGAAGAATAGAATGCAAAATAATTCAGGTATTGCACATCAATTATAACTTACAAATATTTTGAAACTCTGGACGTTTTTTTGCTGTAATCTTTGAAAAAAAAAAACAGTCAAGTGCAAGTTGAACTTGCGCAAATTAGTGTTCCGTACGTTGACTGCTTTTAAAATAAAAAATTTTGTTATGGAGGTATAAAATGATTAGTGACTTCACTATTTTCGCAAATTATTTGCTCGAGTCACACTTTTTTATGCTCTAAAATTTGCAAATAAGAAATTTCTAACTCAATCAGGGCGCGCTAAGACTATTATTCTAAATCATAACTAAATTTAATTATGCTTTATTTGCATCACATATAATCATCAACAGTATTATCTATCAAAGTTTAAGTTGCTGCATTAATGATTTTTTTTTTTGCAGTTCCTCTGTTTTTAGTTGAAACAATGATTTCATAGAAATCATGGTATGCAATTAAAGTTGTTGATTATTTTAATAAACCTCTATTGCTTTCACAAGACAACTTTTCACTATCTTATATGCATTTTTAAAAAAATACATATGTATAAAACAATATTATCATTACTAATATACATTTTTTTTTTTAGGCTTATTTGCTCCAGAGACGGCGTTCCAGGGAACCTTGATTGATTTAATAAAACTTTCATATTGGTAGAGTGATTTGGTCATTAAAGCTTGAAATTTATTTCTAAACTTAGTTCGGCTGGTTATTTAAAAATCCTGACGTGATTGCTCAATTCTGACCTCAGATTCGGTTTCAGGGCCCAAAAATACATATAGGTATAGCGGTCTTTCGGTAGTGAAAAACTTTTTTTGTGTGCCTGTGCAATTTTTTTATGATAATAAATAATCCTCCAAATTCTGGTTTTTAGATTTATTTCTGTGTAAACCAGTCACGGTACAAGAAAAATATTATTAGTTATTATTATGTTAAAATTAAATTAATTTAGTCCTTAAAAAACATCTTTAAACACAAATTTACTTGAAAAATGATGTAAACAAAACTTTAACCTCAAACAGTGACGTTTAACTTTGATAGACTTTTGAATTTTTGGATAAGGTTATTAAAAACTGAAGTTGAATATGAAGAATTCCATCAAATACCTTCCTATCAAGTTTTTCACCTGTATTCATTTCTTTTTTAACTAAGTGCTACATTCTTTTTTTTTTATATTACTCATGCTGCATTAACTTTTATATTACTCATGCTGTATTAAATAACAAACCAAAAATTTTCAAACATTTCTATATCTATGATTTTGAATGATAAAACTTTGGACAGCTTTATTTGTATTTCAAATCTCACGCTGGTCCAATTTTAACATGGCGGATTGCCACGTGACCTTCTGAAACGAACCTGATTTTGCTATGCGGTTATCCTCGAGTTTCGCTACTGTATAGTGTGTTTACTGTGGCAATACAGTCGTAAACTTATCCGAAAATAAAGAGAGGCAACACTAGGCGGCATTAAACTTTTTGTTGCCGCTATAATGGTAAGTACATAGACATAGAGGATGGACTGAGCATTAATTTCATAAAATTGACCACTCTCTAGAAAGAGACAAAGCGATTGTGCGGCCAATACCTGTCTCTTTCCTGTAGGCCTGTAAATAAAACAAGGCGCTGTACCCCGAGACGGAATTCAAGGCGAGAAAAGCCCCATATACCCGATTTTAGTTCAAATAGAACACTTAAAAACATTATTTTTAAGAGCGCCGTAGCTTAGTGGCATTCTAAAAAGAGACAGCTACTGGCCACTCATTCGCTTTGTCTTCCTCACACTTTTGCGTCCATATTTATTTCACAGCGGGATACGGAACACTCGGTCCATCCTCTATGTTTATGAGTAAGTAAAACAGACTTCGATGGTAAAACACAGTAGTGTTGACAACATGACAGATTTTGTTAATATTTTAATAATATGGATTCTTCGAATATTAGATGGGATCAGAGAAGGAATGCCTGCATTGTCGTAACAAATGGGTACAGGCTTCAGAAAAGTTTCTGTTCAACCCAAACATCATCTCCCATCTGAACAATCAGAAGGATCGCTTAAAAGATTTT